>SNVD02008205.1:0-32819 GCA_013180625.2 Boswellia sacra | reverse complement strand
CTCTGATAAAAACACTCATAAAAAAATTATTTCTTGTTTAGATTTTTTATGCAAAATACATAAAAAAAGATACTCTAAAAATTTTTAATAAAAAACCGTAAGAGTTTCCTCTATAATTTGAACAAAACCCCCTGTTAAAACACACATTTTAACACTTCTAAAAATATTTCACATCTTAACTTCTTTTGGGACTCTTGTCCTCATCAACCACAACATACTAAAAGATAAATACCTCGTGCTCAACATACTTAATATTTAAAAAAATTTATAAAAGATAAATAAAAATGAAATGCTTTTAATGCATGAAAATTTACTATACATCGTGTGGCCTTCCTTATCATTAGAGACAGCTTAGCACTAAACCTGTAGCACCTGGTTGGGAAAAAAGATAGGAAAAGAGTAAGCTGAAGGCTCAGTGAGTGGATATAATTTTACAAAAATAAAATTTCTTATTTCTTTCTTTTACAAAAACTCATTTCTTAAATAAAACTTTCTTTTATAAAACTCATTTATTAAATAAAACTTTTCTTTCTAAAGCCTTGTTTTCTGAAATCAACAATATAACATTTAATCCTTTTCAAAACAAATTAGGATACTTTTCTTTCCAAAAATTTGTATAAACGACTTGTTCTTCTCTTACTTTCTTTGTAAACTTCATTATTGTAAAACAATGAAATAATTCATTAACTCTTAATAAAGAAAATATTTTATAAAAATTTCTTAACTTCCTTTTCATAGATAACATAATATTCTTAATTATATAAGTAGTACATACACTTACCTCGTCCCATATCTCAACATAATACATACTCCTGCACATCAATCTTTACTATAAAATAATCATATAAATATACACGAAACATTAAGCAAAATAAAACGTTATAGAAGACATTCTTCTCACTCTGAATACATCTTTTCTTTCCTAGCTTATCAAAAAGACTGTTGATTGAAAATCTAAAAGTCATATAGTATATTACTTATTGGCAATCTGATGCGTTCGAAACTAGCAAGTATACTAGTCGCACAAGTAATAAAGTGATAAGTAGATATCGTTTCCACGAGGATTGATTCTAATTGAATTTGTTATTTCCAGCAACAATAAACTAAACAGGGGGGATTTTTGTTGAATGATTTACTAAATAAAATAAGAATGCAAGTAAAGAATAACAAAACAGAAAGTAAATTTGAATGAAAAATCAATGGGAGAAAGCTGGTTAAGGGATCCTTCTCTACCACAAGATATAGATTTGCGAATTAATTGTAGAATTGTCATCTAATTACAGCATTGAGTTATCAACCGTAGATAATAGCAAGCTCTATTACCCCAATCTTTCCTTACTTTGTTGTTAAATAAAACAAGCTCTTTATTTAATCTCTATCCATTAAACAACTAGAACAAGCTCTCTAAGTTTAATTCAATGGAAGCATTATGATAAGAAAGATAGGTTGATCTAAGCAATAATCACACAGGTTCGGATTATTTAACTTAGGTTGTATTTTCCAATTGCAATCTCTGATCACAATTTTGCTACTAATGATTTGAAATTCATGACAATTACGGATCAAGATTTCTAATCTAGCAATAGACAATATCAAGATTATATTCAGTTGGCCACCCAAATACAATCAGCAAGTAATAATAAGCATTAAACATGGGAAAATACAAGCAACTTCAATTAGAGAATTGGATAATAATTTCTTGCACAATCAACTCACAAACACCATATCAAGGGCTTTGAAATCACCCTCAACCAATTCAGATTTAGTTACACATATTCAGACAGAATACAAATACAATACAATATGGAGACATTCCAGAAAATGAAAGGGAAAGAGAAAACTTAGCAAATTTGATGAAAATCTCTTAATCTTGTAATTCTTCCTCTTTCCAAGCCTTCTTTCTCCTTCAAGAACTCCAGGAGATGAGAGAAATCCAGAGCTGAAGCCTCCCACACGTTCTCCCCCCTTCAAGTTATTCAAATAAAACCCTAAAATGTGTTTATATATTCTGCTACAGTAACCTGCTACAGTGTCCCGTATTATACATGCTACAGTGATTTGTGGAATTACATTTCTACACTTCTCACACTGTTTTGATTACAACTTTCGGTACACTGAATGGATTCATAAACCGTAAAGTTCTCTAGAAAATAGACTTCGAGAGCTTTCCAACGGTATATAATATGTCATCGGGTTCATTGTATATCAATACAATTAAATCCGAGAAGATGGTTGACTAGCAGAGGTGAAAATGAAGGGTTTTACTTTACTTTGGTGCAAGTTCCTCCAAAACTCCTACAAACATCAAAACCACACAAAAACATAAAAAGTACTAAGGAATATAACAAAGAAACATGGACGAATTGATATAAAAGTAATACGTAAATAGACACCTATCAAATTCCCCCACACTTAGACTTTGCTAGTCCTCGAGCAACTAAAATGATACGAAACAAAACTAAACCGAAACAGAATCAAAGAAAAATTAAAAAACACACAAATGCTTTATCTTGCAAATAGGCCTCAAAGATTGTACTTAATTATAACCCAAGGAAAACTTCAAAATAATGTACTTGATCAAGAATTTTATCTTAAAGATTAGTTTCACTTCATTTCAATTCCTCAAGTGTGTGTGTGTAGAGCCATTCTCACCTAATCACTTGTAACCCGGATGAGTTTATGCATAAAAATGAAATCATATTTAATATTGAAGATGTGTGTATAAATGAACTCCATAGGCTTGCTTTTCAAGTCACTCTCCACTAATGTAGACATGCACAACACCAAGGATCAAGTAGGACTGTATTAAGCTTGTAATGTTTGGCTTGGGTGAAGGTATGATAAAGGATAATAATTTGGCTCAAATCACCCACAAACACATAAATCATTCAAGGCTAAGTAGAGCTCAACCCTATAACACAACTTTATTTCAATTCACCAGGTTACTCCCCCAAACTTATTTAGAACACTCAATCTTTTTTTTTTTTTGCAGAAAACAAAAAAAAACTACACCCCCACACTTTGTTGTTTCATTCTTTTTAAGAACACTTAAGGGTATAGATCTCTTATTCTTCTTCTTTTGTTCTCTTTTTTTTCTTTTTTTTTATCACACTTCCCCTCCCCCACACTCAAACAACACATTGTCCTCAATGTGTATGTATGTGGACGATAAGTACAAATTGATTTTTTTTTCTTTTTTTTTATTTACAAACACAATAGAACTCACTTGCATTGCTCATGACACATCCCAACCTCCTCTAACTTCCCAAAACCTGAACATAGCACAAAATTTAATTGTGAATGATCTACATGCTCATAGGTCCTAGATAAACTGTTTGGAACAAATTCTTTGAGGTTAGGAAATCTTTTAGTGAGTTAACAAAGAAAAAGGCTTACAGAGGCTCTGATGTGTTCGAAACTAGCAAGTATACTAGTCGCACAAGTAATAAAGTGATAAGTAGATATCGTTCCCACGAGGATTGATTCTAATTGAATTTGTTATTCAAAAGCAACAACAGAATAAATGTGGGGTTTTGTTGATGGATTAACTAAATGAAATATTAATGTAAATGCACAATAACACAACACAAAGTAAAATGGAGTGAAAAATCAATGAGAGACAGTTGGTTAAGGGATCCTTCTCTACCACAAGATATGGATTTGCGAATTAATCGTAGAATTGTCATCCAATTACAATATTGAAGTTATCAATACCGTCTTAGATAATGAAAACAAGCTTGTTACAGCCCCAATCTTCTCCTTACTTTTGTTTTGTTTTAAATAAAAACAAGCTCTTATTTAATTCTCTATCCATTAAACAACCTAGAACAAGCTCTCTAAGTTTAATTCAATTGAAGCATTACGATAGAAAGATAGGTTGATCTAAGCAATAATCACACAAGTTCAGATTATTTAACCTAGGTTGTATTTTCCAATTGCAATCTCTGATCACAATTTTGCTACTAATGATTCGAAATTCATGACAATTACGGATCAAGATTTCTAATCTTGCAATAGACAACAACCAGATTATATTCAGTTGGCCACCCCAAATATAATCAGCAAGCAATCATAAGCATTAGATATGGGAAAATATAAGCAACTTTAATTAGAGAATTGGATAACAACTTCTCACACAATCAACTCACAAAAACCATATCAAGGGCTTTGAAATCACCCTCAACCAATTCAGATTCAGTTACACATGTTCAAAAACGTAATAAATACAATACAATACAGAAACATTCCAGAAAATAAAGGGAAAGGAAGAAATG
This sequence comes from Boswellia sacra, assembly GCA_013180625.2. NCBI lineage: Eukaryota > Viridiplantae > Streptophyta > Magnoliopsida > Sapindales > Burseraceae > Boswellia > Boswellia sacra. The sequence goes on along the minus strand of SNVD02008205.1, from coordinate 28,545 downwards.
TGTAGCAATTTGATGTAAATTCTCTTATGTAATTGTAGTTCTTCCTCTTTCCAAGCTTCTTTCTCGACCGCCATTCAAGAAACTCCAGGTGAAATGAAAAGAATGCACTAGCTGCAGCTCTACCTACGTTCTCCTCTTCATAGTTATGAACAAAAACCCTAAAATATGTTTATATGACTATATACAGTAACTTGCTACAGATTAATGATGCGTTCGAAACTAGCAAGTATACTAGTCGCACAAGTAATAAAGTGATAAGTAGATATCTTTCCCATGAGGATTGATTCTAATTGAATTTGTTATTTTCCAGCAATAATAAACTAAACAGGGGGGGTTTGTTGATTGATTAACTAAACTTAATACGAAAGCAAATGAAGAATAACACAAAGCAAAGTTAAATCGAATGAAAAATCAATGAGAGAAAGCTGGTTAAGGGATCCTTCTCTACCACAAGATATGGATTTGCGAATTAATCATAGAATTGTCATCCAATTACAGCATTGAAGTTATCAACCGTAGATAACAACCAGCTCTGTTATCCCAATCTTTCCTTACTTTGTTGTTAAATAAAACAAGCTCTTTATTTAATCTCTATCCATTAAACAACCTAGAACAAGCTCTCTAAGTTTAAGTCAATGGAAGCATTATGATGAGAAAGATAGGTTGATTTAAGCAATAATCACACAAGTTCAGATTATTTAACCTAGGTTGTATTTTCCAATTGCAATCTATGATCACAATTTTGCTACTAATGATTGGAAATTCATGACAATTACGGATCAAGATTTCTAATCTAGCAATAGACAACAACAGATTATATTCAGTTGGCCATTCCAAATACAATAAGTAAGCAATCATAAGCATTAGATATGGGAAAATACAAGCAACTTCAATTAGAGAATTGGATAACAATTTCTTACACAATCAACTCACAAAATCCATATCAAGGGCTTTGAAATCACCCTCAACCAATTCAGAGTTAGTTACACCTATTCAATCAGAATAACAAATACAATACAGAGAAATTCCAGAATTGAAAAGGAAAGAAAGAACTTAGCAAATTCTTTGAAAATCTTATTTGTAGATGAATCTTCTTGGAATTGTAGTTCCTCCTCTTTCAAAATCTTCTTTCTCCTTCAAGAACTCCAAGGGATGAGAGAAATCCAGAAATGCAGCCTCCTCCCACATTTTCCCCTCTTCAAGTTATGAAATAAAACCCTAAAATGTGTTTAAATACTCTGCTACAGTAATGTGCTACAGTGTCCTGTATTATACATGCTACAGTGATGTGTGGAATTACATTTCTACACTTCTCACACTGTTTTGATTACAACTTTAGGTACACTGAATGGATTCATAAAACCGTAAATTTCTCCAAAAAGTAGACTTCGAGAGCTTTTCAACGGTATATGATATGTCATCGGGTTCATTGTATATCAATACAATTAAATCCGAGAAGATGGTTGACTAGCAGAGGTGAAAATGAAGGGTTTTACTCCATTTTTGTGCAAGTTGCTCCAAAACTCCTACAAACATCAAAACCACACAAAAACATAAAAATACCAAGGAATATAGCAAAGAAACATGGACGAATTGATATAAAAGTAATACATAAATAGACACCTATCAAATTCCCCCACACTTAGACTTTGCTAGTCCTCGAGCAACTACGACAATATAAAATAAAACTAAACCGAAATAGACTCAACAAAAAATTAAAACACACAAATGCTTCATCTTGCAAATAGGCCTCAAAGATTGTACTTAATTATAACCCAAGGAAAACTTCAAAATAATGCACTTGATCAAGAATTTTATCTTAAAGATTAGTTTCGCTTCATTTCAATTACTCAAGTGTGTGTGTGTAGAGCCATTCTCACCTAATCACTTGTAACCCGGATGAGTTTATGCATAAAAATGAATCATATTTAATATTGAAGAGGTGTGTATAAATGTACTCCATAGGCCTGCTTTTCAAGTCACTCTCCACTAATGTAGACATGCACAACACCAGGATCAAGTAGGACTTTATTAAGCTTGTAACGTTTGGCTTGGGTGAAGGTATGATAAAAGATAATAATTTTGCTCAAATCACCCACAAACACATAAATCATTCAAGACTATGTAGAGCTCAACCCTATAACACAACTTCATTTCAATTCACCAGGTTACTCCCCCAAACTTATTTAGAACACTCAATCTGTTTTTTTTTTGTCGAAAACAAAAGAAAACTACACCCCCACACTTTGTTGTTTCATTCTTTTTAAGAACACTTAAGGGTATAGATCTCTTATTCTTCTTCTTTTGTTCTTTTTTTTCTTCTTTTTTTCTTTTTTTTCTTTTTTTTTATTACACTTCCCCTCCCCACACTTAAACAACACATTGTCCTCAATGTGTAAGTACGTGGACGATAAGTACAGATTGACTTTTTTTCTTTTTTTTTCTTTTTATTTTTTTACAAACACAATAGGACTCACTTGCATTGCTCATGACACATCCCAACTCCTCTAACTTCCCAAAACCAGAACATAGCTCAGAATTTAATTGTGAATGATCTACATGCTCATAGGTAAGGGATAAACTGTTTGGAACAAATTCATTTGAGGTTAGGAAATCTATTAGTGAGTTAACAAAGAAAAAGGCTTACAGAGGCTCAAAGGGGTAACTAGGGATCAATTTCAGTCAAGGTTGGCTATTAAGGCTCAAACGGTCCAAAGATGGCTAAATCATTTCCCCAATGTTGCACAGTCTAGGATTTCGCCTCGAGTGACCATCAAACAAGTTCTAGAATTCATGAAAATCTGAAGAAACATTTAAATTACATAAACTTTCTCTAAGTGAACAAATAACTCAGTGATAATAGCTCAGTGCTCAATGTTGCGCAAGGAATCAAAAGCAAAGCGAAAACCAATAAACATTTCAAGCACACAGATCCATGCATCATTTATCATTTTCCAAGAGTTATTTTAATTCAATCATTATCTTATCATCGACACACAAAATGCAAGAAAAGAGGTACGTGGCGTTGTTACACTTGAGTCAAGATTGTATATTTCAACAATCCTTAGGACCAGTAGCCCGCAGACTTAAGGTTTCCAGCCTATATACCTTTATTATGTAAGAACAAAACAAGATACAAGACACTTCAAACAACATTGAAATAAACAATACTACAAAAGTATTATAGGAAGATGTCGCGATTTCAAGGTAAGGAAAATGCCAGATTCTGCTACATTCTAGGTTCTTTCCACAATTTATTTTTAAATCCGTAACTGATAAAGATAAAAATAAACATAACAATGATCTAATACGCGCCGCAAAACTAAACTCACTCATAAATAACAAAGTTCAACAAGTCAGCAAACAAAAACAAGTTAGTTAGAATGGGTCTACAAAGTTTAGAAGTTAGCCTCCTTATTCAGCCATTATGGATTTAAGAGATCCAGAATGCGTTTCAAGAGAACTTGAACTTTTTAAGCCACCACTCTAAAACCCGAGATTAGAAAATATTACTTGGGACGAAAGAAATAAAACCTCGAAAAAGAACAATAACATGATAATATGCTATCAAGATCAACACCATAAAAAGAAAGTAAACAAAAACAAAGCAAACCAGCAGATAGAGATTTACAGATGGAGCGTTAAATCCAGTTTACGCCTCTTATTGCCTTCTCCAAACCAATCTATCCGAGCCATTGTTGAATCAGGCGAATAGACGAAGTCTTGTAATTTGTCAATTAACTCCCCTGCAGTTGAAGCTGTAACCAGGATTTGCCTCGCTGACTGTGAGATGAAGTTTTTTTCTACTGCTTGATCAAGAAAAGACAACAAACCATCAAAAAAAAATTATTGACATTTAACAAACCAATGGGTTTCCGATGGATGTTTAGCTGTGCCCAAGAGGTGATTTGAAATATCTCCTCTAATGTACCATAACCACCGGGCAAAGCTATAAATGCATCAGATTTAATGACCATATATGCAATACGCTCATGCATGCTAGAGACCTGTAACTCTTCCCCCATTGTGTTGCCTATGATATCTCGCACAGCTAATGGTTTAGGGATAATGCCGAGAACTTTACTTCCTCCCAAGGATGCAGCTGTCGACACACACCCCATTAACCAAGACTACCCCCTCCATAAATCAAATGAATACCCCTCGCAGCTAATGTCCTACCAAGATCAAGAGCTGCTGTTGTAAACTCTCCATATTTACAAAATTGCGATCCACAAAATACGCATATATTTTGGAATCGCCGAATTGGTGTTTTCTCCATTTCTACAAGTGCTTTAAACTTGTGTAAGACAATGATGCACGTTAGGTATTATGCGATTCAAGTGCAAGACAGGTTATAAAATGACATTTGAAAATATGCAGAATGGATATATACACACGTAAATCTCTCAGATTTGACACATGGGGACATTATTTCGGTGGGGGTTGCCCGATGTAGATTTATCGCCCCAAAATTTGAAAAAATGAGATATGCTTTCGACGAGGTTTGACAAAACCTACACACTTGTCTCCCACATGAAGCATGGAAAATGGAGATACACTTTCGGCGAGGGTTGACAAAACCCCCACACTTGTCTCCCACGTGAAGCATTAAAAATGGAGATACACTTTCGGTGGAGGTTGACAAAACCTCCACACTTATCTCCCACGTGTACTCATGCCATAGGGTAGTCATATGGTTTGTCAAAAAGAAAACTTGAAATTAAAACAAACAAAATCAACAAACAACAACAACACAAAAACAACATTGATATTCAGATCAAACGAAACAAGAAAGAAATAAAATTCGACAACAACAACACACATTCAAATATACAAGTAGTTGTGATTGTGGCTCACATATTCCTCTGGTTTTACGTCCAGTAACGACTGAAACGCCTTCTATGAGTCGGGGATTTGCTTCCCATCCAGTTTTCTTATAAACTGGCAAACAGGATCGTTTTTAGTTAGATTCCCTATACTATAACACTGCAATTCATCACGAAATTCTTTTGTTTATCCTTTTTTTATTTTGTTTTGTTCCATATTATTAAGGCAATTCACGTCGAACATAGAGCCACAAGAATGTGAATCGAGAGTTAACAAAACATTATCCAGCGACTCATTACTCAAACCATTCTTAATAAATGAAAGTTTATCTTCTCTATTCCTGGACGCAAAACCTATTGAACGACAAGTCTGGTTACTATTCCATCTAGCACATTTATAACATACTTGTAACCTTTTCGCTCTGTGCCTCTTGGCGTAGTAGCTCTTTCCTAGACCAGGCATGTATTTTGCGAGATTAATGTCCGGCTCACCGGAGAATCTCACCTTGGCTTCGATAAGCCATCGGATATCAGCAGGCACATTTAAGAGCATCAATGTCCAAAGTCTAGTCATCGTACTTTATAAATTTTAAACACAGCATTTTGAGGAAGTGAAGGGAAATATTTATGAAGGTTCGATAGAAAGATATTGGCATCCATCGAAGAGGAGAAATGGAGAGATGTTACCGATAATGCGATTGAGTTTGTTCTTCTCCCAGATATGCACGTTTTAAACCTTCGAGCAATGGCTTCAACTCCCGTTTGGATGTTTTCTCAAGCTATTGCACAAATGAACTCGAAGCACGGAATAATCAAATTAAACACAAGAAAAGAAAAGAAAAGAAAAGAAAAGAAAAGAAAAGAAAATAGGGACACGTAAAAGAAATAAAAACACAAGAGCAAATGAAAGTCAAAAACAAACAACAAAGCAAATGAGACAAATGGCAAAGAGAGATAAAACCTGATCAATTATAATAGCCCATGAGAGGAATCTCCTCGAAACCCAAAAATTGATCATTACTACCCTCTTTTCTTTGTCTCTTTTTATTTATGTTTCAAAAATATTGGGTTGCCTCCCAATAAGCGCTTGGTTTAATGTCCTCAGCCTAACATTATCTGTCCTCACCCATCAAGATAAGTTGGCTCCTAGAGAGGTACCTCATCGATGTCCTGCATCACTGAATTCTCATAGTAAGGCTTCAACCTGTGCCCATTCACCTTGAATACTTTATCGGTTTTTAAGCTCTTGATTTCCACTGCACCATGGGGAAAAACATTAGTAATAACAAAAGGTCCAACCAATCGAGATCGTAATTTACCTGGAAATAACTTGAGGCGAGAATGAAATAAAAGAACTTTCTGTCCCACTTCAAAATTCTTCCTGGAGATCATTTATCATGAAATGCCTTAGTTCTCTCCTTGTAAATTCTGGAATTCTCATAGGCATCATTTCTAAGTTCTTCCAATTCTTGCAGTTGAAGCTTACTTTGTTCTCCAGCAGCATCCATCTCCATGTTACAAAGCTTTACTGCCCACCATGCTTTGTGTTCGAGCTCTACCGGAAGGTGACATGGCTTACCATAGACTAACCTGTACGGAGACATACCAATAGGTGTCTTGTAAGCAGTCCGGTATGCCCAAAGTGCATCATTAAGTCGTAGGCTCCAATCTTTTCTGTTCGGATTCACTGTTTTCTCGAGAATGGACTTGACTTCTCGATTTGTGAAACTGATCAACTTGATGTAACTAGTTGTGTAATTGATCGATGATGCTAGTAGACACCTGTGTAATGAGTGATATTGTATTTCTTGAGCAAGGCTTCAAATGATCGGTTGCAGAAGTGTGTCCCTCTATCGCTTATCATGGCTCTTGGTGTTCCAAATCTCGCAAAAATGTTAGATGTCACAAAATCTACAACAACTTTAGAATCATTAGTTCTCGTAGCTTTTGCTTCCACCCATTTAGAAACATAATCCACAGCAAGTATAATGTAAACATTACCAAAAGATGAAGGAAAAGGACCAATGAAATCAATACCCCATACATCAAAAATCTCAACAACAAGTATAGGGGTTTGTGGCATTTGATTTTTGGCACTTAAATTACCTGTCCTTTGACAACGGTCACAAGCTTTGCAGAACAGATATGCATCTTTGAACAATGAGGGCCAGTAGAATCCACAATCAAGAACTTTAAGGGCTGTTCTTTTTGGTCCGAAATGACCTCCACATGCATAAGAATGACAGAAGGTTAAAATTGAATTAAATTCAGATTCAGAAACGCACCTTCTTATCACTTGGTCAAAACAATGCTTCCATAAGTGCGGATCATCCCATATGTAATACTTGGCAATGTTCTTGATCTTGTCTCTTTGAGCTCAAGTCAAGTCATGTGGTAGCTTCTTGGTAACTAAGTAATTAACAATATCTGCATACCAAGGGGCTGCTACATGTAGAGACAGCAAGTGTTCATCCGAAAAACTTTCTTGTAATGGCAGTACATCCTCGTCATGGACAAGCGACTGGGATGGTCTGCAACTAAGTTTTCACTTCCCTTCTTATCTTTGATCTCCAAGTCAAATTCCTGTAAAAGGAGTATCCACCTCATAAGCCTTGGTTTTGCATCTTTCTTTGTGAGCAAGTACCTCAAAGCTGCATGATCAGAATAAACGGTTACTTAGTACCAATCAAATAAGATCGAAACTTTTCTAAAGCAAAAATAACCGCTAGCAGCTCTTTCTCAGTGGTAGAATAATTAAGTTGAGCATCAATTAAAGTCCGAGATGCATAGTAAATGGCATGTGGAATTTTGCCAATTCGTTGACCCAAAACGGCACCCACAGCGTAGTCACTTGCATCACACATGATCTCGAATGGATGATTCCAATTCGGAGATTGGATTACTGGAGCCGAAGTCAAGAGTTCCTTCAGTTTCTCAAATGCCTCTGTGCATTTCTCATCAAATTCAAAGGCCACATCATTCTGTAATAATCTGCATAGGGGCAATGCTATCTTCGAGAAATCTTTGATGAATCTACGATAAAAACCTGCATGACCAAGAAACGAACGAATATCCCGCACACGTGTGGGAGGTGGTAAGGAACATATAAGATTTATCTTGGATTTATCAACCTCTATACCCTTAGCAGAAATAACATGTCCCAAAACTATACCCTGATCTACCATAAAATGACATTTCTCCCAATTCAGAACAAGGTTAGTTTCTATACGTCTTTGAAGTATAAGGGTAAGGTTGTCAAGGCATTTATCAAAAGAATCACCAAAAAAACTAAAGTCATCCATAAATACCTCAATGATGTTTAACATAAATCAGAGAAAATACTTACCATACACCTTTGGAAAGTGGCAGGGGCATTGCAAAGACCGAACGGAATGCGTCGATACGCAAATGTACCAAATGGGCATGTAAATGTAGTTTTCTCTTTATCTTCAGGGGCAATGACAATCTGATTATATCCTGAATAGCCATCAAGAAAACAATAATGAGAATGACCTGCTAATCTCTCTAGCATTTGATCAATGAATGGCAAAGGAAAGTGATCCTTGCGAGTTGCAGAATTGAGCTTTCGATAATCAATATAAACTCGCCACTCGGTTTGGATACGAGTGGGAACTAGCTCATTATTGTCATTTTTAACCACCGTAACACTAGATTTCTTTGGAACAACTTGGACTGGACTCACCCACGTGTATCCGGAAATTGGGATAATAATACACCACATCAACATTTTGTCAGGATTTCTTTCTTGACAACTTCCATCATTGGAGGATTCAACCTCGCTGTGCTTCTCAAGTGGGCTTGGATCCTTCTTCTAATAAGATACGGTGCATGCATATGGCTGGGCTAATACCTTTGATGTCAGCAATTGTCCACCCAATGGCTGTTTTGTGATATCGAAGCACTCGGATGAGTTTCTCTTCTTGTAGTGGTGCAAGGCCCTTTGCTATTATGACTCTGTCTCTTATACACATCTAGATGTGTATAAGAGACAGGCGTATTTTAGTCCTTCAAGTAAGGGCTTTAATCACAGAAGAAGAATTTTCTCATTAGATAAAGGCATTCAAATGTACGAAAAACACATACCTGTTTGTGGTGATAGTTATGTGTACGTCATTCCAAGCTTGCCACAATCTTCTCCACTTCAGTTAGACCATGCGTATCAACGTTTTCCTGGTTCTTGAAACGTTTATCCTATATGTGAACAAATGGTACTTCCAATTCATTGCTTTGCGAGTTAAACTCAAAAAATTGGTTGTGCCAAGGAAGTCAATGACATCAACTGCAAAAGGACAGAAAGTAAGTCAGTAGGGTATTTCATTGGCTCAAAAAATATTGGATGCGAATCACCTCGCCATCAAATTCCATGGTGAGAGGCCATCATGAACATCAATCTTCGTTCGGGCAGTTTTCAAGAATGTCCTCCCCAAAAGAATCGGTGTTGGATTGGGAGATGTCTCATCCTCCATTTCCAGAACATAGAAGTATGCTGGAAAAACCAATTGATTTACCTGCACAAGCACATCTTCCACAACTCCTTTGGGATATGCATTAGAACGATCAGCACGTTGAATTACAATACCAGTTTTCGCAAGGGGTCCAAGATTCAAAGAAGCATAAATAGAATATGGCATGACATTAATAGATGATCCTAAATCTAACATAGCTCTTTCAAACTTGGTATTACCAATGGTGCATGGAATGGTGAACGTACCTGGATCTTTGCATTTCGGAGGAATTTTTCTTTGCAATACAGCTGAAACATTTTCCCCACACTTACCTTCTCATTTCCTTTCAACTTCCTCTTGTTGGTGCATAACTCTTTGAGAAATTTTGCATAACGAGGCACTTGCTTTATAGCATCAAGAAGTGGTATGTTTACCTCGATCTTGCGAAAAGTTTCCAGGATTTCTTGTTCTTTTTCCTCCTTCTTTGATTTTGCAAATCTGCTGGGAAAAGGTGGAGGGGTAACATATGAATGAATGGAAGTTTTAGGATATACCTTAGAAGTGGATGTTTTGTTCATGGTGGAAGTGGTGTCATCCCCTTCATCAGCTTGTGATTTCTTTGGTGGAATCTCTAATTGCTTTCCACTTCTCAAAGTTACAGCACTAGCATTTTCTCTTGGATTGATCACTGGCTGAGATGGCAATTTTTCTGAGCTTTGACTCTCAAATTTGCTCATGTTAGTGGCCAATTGTCCTATTTGGCTTTCCAGGTTTTGGATACTTGCCCTAGTTTCTTGCTGAAATTGCATCTGTGTGAGGGCAAGTGCTTTAACAATATACGACTCGAGAGACGTACCTGAATTTTGTGGGATGCTGGTTGCTGGTGCTGTTGGTTGTGGTGTTGGTGGTGGTTGGCTTGAAATGGTTGGTAGCCACTTGGTTGATTGAACCTGTGTGGTCGATTTGGTATAGAATGGTTGGGGACAAATGGTTGACGATTCGAGATTATCTTTAATATTAGGGTGATCTCTCCATCAGCAATGTAAGTATGGAGAAAGGGTCATACACCTTGCCTTGGTTGGCCTGGAAATCCACCCATGAGCATTGGCTTGTTCTTGTAATCTTTGCCCCAAAGTTTGGTACACGGTTCGGTTGGATGGTCATGGCAGAACATACTTCCACATGCATAAGATTGTGCATATGTTTCCTTATCAGCCATTTTTTTTATAGAAGAGGAGGTAAGTTCACAAAGTTGTTGTTGTCAATGTTTTGAAGTACTTACCTCATTTACTCTTTTTGGTCGTTGTGGCTCAAATTGATTGCTGAATTGTTGGGAGTTCGCTGCCATGTCACTAATCAAACGTCTTGCAACGTTCGGTGTTTTATTAACTAGTGCTCCACCACTAGCAGCATCAATGATACTCCTTTCCATGGGTAGGAGACCCTCATAGAAATATTGAATTAGGAGTCCATCACTAATGTGGTGGTTTGGACAGCTAGCACATAACCTCTTAAATCTCTCCTAATATTCATGAAGTGATTCTCCATTGTGTTGTCGAATGCCACTAATATCTTTTCTAATATTTGTAACTTTCGAGGCTGGAAAGTATTTTTCCAAAAAGAGTTTACTCATCTCATTCCAAGTGGTAATGGTACCTGGTGGTAGATAGTATAGCCAATCTTTTGCCGAATATGCTAATGAGAATGGGAAAGCTCTCAATTTAATTTGCTCTTCAGAAACGCCGGTTGGCTTCATACTTGAGCATACCACATGAAATTCTTTCAGGTGTTTGTTCGGATCCTCTCCTGCAAAACCATGAAATGTAGGCAAGAGATGAATCAGTCCAGATTTAAGTTCAAAATCTATCTCAGAATTGGTGCTATGCATAGCGGTTGTTGATCAATAATTGGAGCCGCTAACTCCTTAAGGAGTCTGTCGTTTCCATAGCCATTGACTTGATTCAGATTTGATTGAACTGCAAGAAGATGGGAGGGAAGTGTGTCGTGAAAGGTCAAATTCTGGAGGTGGAGTTGAAATTGACCGATTTAGCCTTAAATTCGAGGATTGGAGAAACTCCTTAATTCTTTTAAGTCGCTGATCCGCTTCTCCCTCGGACATAAAAGCCTAAACACAAACAATCAGGAAATAACAATCAAGAATCAGTAGTAAAAACAGAATAACAAATTGATTAGAAAATCAATCCCCGGCAACGGCGCCAAAAACTTGATGCGTTCGAAACTAGCAAGTATACTAGTTGCACAAGTAATAAAGTGATAAGTAGATATCGTTCCCACGAGGATTGATTCTAATTGAATTTGTTATTTACCAGCAATAATAAACTAAACAGGGGGGGTTTTGTTGATTGATTAACTAAATTTAATACGAAAGCAAATGAAGAATAACACAAAGCAAAGTTAAATGGAGTGAAAAATCAATGAGAGCCACTTGGTTAAGAGTTCATTCTCTGCCACAAGATATGAATTTGTGAATTAACATAGAATTGTAATCCAATTACAGCATTGAAGTTATCAACCGTAGATAACAACAAGCTCTGTTATCCCAATCTTTCCTTACTTTGTTGTTTAATAAAACAAGCTCTTTATTTAATCTCTATCCATTAAACAACCTAGAACAAGCTCTCTAAGTTTAATTCAATGGAAGCATTACGATGAGAAAGATAGGTTGATCTAAGCAATAATCACACAAGTTCAAATTATTTAACCTGGGTTGTATTTTCCAATTCCAATCTGATAAGTGTCTATTTATGTATCATTTTCATATCAATTCGTCCATGTTTCTTTTCTATATTCCTTGGTATTTTTATGTTTTTGTATGGTTTTGATGTTTGTAGGAGTTTTGGAGCAACTTGCACAAAAATGGAGTAAAACCCTTCATTTTCACCTCTGCTAGTCAACCATCTTCTCGGATTTAATTGTTTTGATATACAATGAACCCGATGACATATCATATACCGTTGAAAAGCTCTCGAAGTCTACTTTTTGAAGAATTTTACGGTTTATGAATCCATTCAGTGTACCGAAAGTTGTAATCAAAACAGTGTGAGAAGTGTAGAAATGTAATTCCACACATCACTGTAGCATGTATAATACGGGACACTGTAGCACGTTACTGTAGCAGAGTATTTAAACACATTTTAGGGTTTTATTTTCATAACTTGAAGAGGGGAGAACGTGGTGGAGGCTTCAGCTCTGGAATTCTTTCATCTCTTGGAGTTCTTGAAGGAGAAAGGAAGCTTGGAAAGAGGAAGAACTACAATCCAAAGAGAATTACATCAAATTTGCTAAGTTTTTCCCTTCCCTTTCATTTTCTGGAATGTCTCCATGTTGTATTGTATTTACCACGTTCTTAAACATGTGTAACTGAATCTGAATTGGTTGAGGGTGATTTCAAAGCCCTTGATATGGTTTTTGTGAGTTGATTGTGCAAGAAGTTGTTATCCAATTCTCTAATTGAAATTGGTTGTATTTTCCCATATCTAATGCTTATGATTGCTTGCTGATTGTATTTGGAATGGCCAACTGAATATAATCTGGTTGTTGTCTATTGCTAGAGTAGAAATCTTGATCCGTAATTGTCTTGAATTTTAATCCTTAGTAGCAAAATTGTGATCAGAGATTGCAATTGGAGAATACAACCTAAGTTAAATAATCCGAGCTTGTGTGTTTATTGCTTAGATCAACCTATCTTTCTTATCGTAATGCATCCATTGAATTAAATTTAGAGAGCTTGTTCTAGGTTGTTTAATGGATAGAGATTAAATAAAGAGCCTGTTTTATTTAACAACAAAGTAAGGAAAGATTGGGATAACAGAGCTTGTTGTTATCTACGGTTGATAATTTCAATGGTGTAATTGGATGACAATTCTATGATTAATTCACAAATCCATATCTTGTGGCAGAGAATGATCCCTTAACCAAATTTCTGTCATTGATTAATTCTCACTTCAATTAAGTTGCATTGTGTTATTCTTTATTTGCACTAATATTTCATCTAGTTAATCAATCAACAAAACCCCCTATTTATTCTGTTTTCGCTTTCGAATAACAAATTTAATTAGAATCAATCCTCGTGGGAACGATATCTTACTTATCACTTTATTACTTGTGCGACTAGTATATTGCTAGTTTCGAACGCATCAAGTTTTTGGCGCCGTTGCCGGGGATTGATTTTCTAATCGATTTGTTATTTTGTTTTCATTGTTGATTTGTGTTTTTTTTGTTTTTCTTTTCTGATTGTTTGTGTTTAGGCGACATGGCAGTAAACTTCCAACAATTCAGCATCGGATTTGAGCCACAACTACCATGGAGAGTAAATGAGGTAAGCACTCCGAACATTGAACAACAACTTTCTGAGCTAACCTTTCTTGTGGAAAACATGGCTGTAGGAGATATACAAAAATCTTATGAATGTGGGATATATTCTACGATGGAGCATCCAATCGACATGTATCCAACTGTACAAGAAGAATATATGGAACAAGCCAATGCCATGGGTGGATTTCCAGGACAAACGAGGCAATGGTATGATCCTTTCTCTAGCACTTACAATGCTGGATGGGAAGATCAACATAATTTCAGTTAATTGAATCATCAACCAATCACTCCAAATGTGATACCAAATCGGCCACAAAGTTTCAATCAACCTAGAGTGCAGCAACCATTTCAAATGCAAACACCACCAATGCCACATCCAGCACCGCAACCAGCTTCGCAAAACTCAGGTATGTCTCTCGAAGATATTGTTAATGCACTTGCCACTAACACAATGCAATTCCAGCAGGAAACTGGGGCAAGTATCCAAAACCTGGCAAATCAAATGGGACAATTGGCTATAGCATGAGCAAATTCAAGGGCCAAGACTCAGAAAAATTATCTTGTCAAACGGTGATCAATCCAAGAGAGAATTCTTGTGCGATAACTTTGCAAAATGGAGAGCAATTAGATGTCTTGCCAAAGAAATCACAAACTGATGAAGGAGATGACACCACTTCCACCATGAACAAAACACTGACTTCTCAGGTAAATCCTATAACTCCCATTCCTTCATATGTGACTCCTCCACTTCTTCCTAGCAGATTGACAAAATTGAAGAAGGAGGAACAAGAACAAGAAATCCTGGAAACTTCTCGTAAAATTGAGATAAATATACCACTTCTAGATTCTACCGAGCAAGTACCTTGTTATACAAAATGTCTCAAGGAGTTATGCACCAGCAAGAGAAAGTTAAAAGGGAATGAGAAAGTAAGTGTGGGGGAAAATGTTTCAGCTGTACTACAAAGAAAAATTCCTCCGAAATGCAATAATTCAGGTACGATCACCATTCTATGCACCATTGGTAAAACCAAGTTTGAAAGAGCTATGTTAGATTTAGAAGCATTTATTAATGTCATGCAATATTCTATTTATGCTTCTTTAAATCTTGGACCTTTTGCGAAAACTGGTATTACCATTCAACTTGCTGATCATTTTAATGCATATCCCAAAAGAGTTGTGGAAGATGTGATTGTGCAGGTGAATCAATTGGTTTTCCCAGCAAACTTCTATGTCCTTGAAATAGAGAATGAGACATCTCCTAATCCAACTCTGATTCTTTTAGGGAGACCATTCTCGAAAGTTGTTAGAACCAAGATTTATGTTCATGATGGCACTCTCATCATAGAGTTTGATGGCAAGGTGATATGTTTCAATATTTTGAGGCAATGAGGTACTTTAGTGACTTACATTCTGTTTTTGCAGTTGCCATTGTTGATTCTTTGCCACAACAATATTTTGAGTTAACTCGCAAGAATGGATTGGATGTAGCTATTAGTGAGCATATAGGGATAGAAAATTCCAATGAGTCAGGAATTTTGATTCAAGTGTCCAAAGAAATGGAGGAAGCTGTTGCAAGCTTAGATGAGACCATAGCAATAACCACAAATAGGTATGATGTTTCGTACATTCAATTTCCTTTATCTAAAGAGAAAATTCTTTCTTCTGTGTTGACAGCCCCTGCCTTGGAGCTTAAGCTTCTTCCAGATCATTTGAGGCATGGATTATTGAGTGAGAATGATCCTTTGCCAATTATAATAGAAATGGGCCTTGCACGAATAAAAGAAGAGAAACTCGCCTGAATACTTACAGACCACAAAACAGCTATTGGGTGGACGATTGCTAACATCCAAGGCCCAGCCATATGCATGCACCAATTCTTGTGGGAAAAAGGATCCAAGCCCACTAGAGAAGCATAGCAGAGATTGGACCCTGCCATGATGGAACCAACGTCGGGCTGAGGACGTTAAACCAAGCGCTTATTGGGAGGCAACCCAATGTTTTTGACAAATAAAAAAAAAAGAAGAAAAGAAAAATAAAATGAGGTAATAATGATCGATTTTTGTGTCTCGAGGAGATTCCTTTCATAGGCCATCAAATTAATCAGGTTTTATCTCTCTTTGCCATCTGTCTTATTTGTTTTTATATTTTTTTATTTGTTTTTTACTTTTGTTTGCTATTATATTGTTATCTCTTTTATGTGTCTTTAGTTTCGTTTCTGCTCTTTTCTTTTCCTTCCTTTTGTTTAATTTGATTATTCCGTGCTTCGAATTCATTTGTGCAACAGCTTGAGGAAACATCCAAACGGGAGTTGAAACCATTGCCCAAAGGTTTGAAACGTGCATATCTTGGAGAAGAACAGACTCAATCATATTATTGGTAATATCTCTCTTTGTCTCCTCTTCAATGGATGCTGATATCTTTTTGTCGAACATTCGTAAATATTTCCCTTCACTTCCTCAAAATGCTGTGTTTAAAATTTATAAAGTACGAATAACTAGACTTTGGGCGTTGATGCTCCTAAATGTGCCTGCGGATATCCGATGGCTTATCGAAGCCAAGGTGAGATTGTCGGTGAGCCGGACATTAATCTCGCAAAATACATGCCTGGTCTAGGAACTGTCTCTTATACACATCTAGATGTGTATAAGAGACAGGGCGAAGAGCGAAAAGGTTACAAGTATGTTATAAATGTGCTAGATGGAATTGTAACCAGACTTATCGTTCATTAGGTTTTGTGTCTAGGAACAGAGAAGATAAATGATGCGTTCGAAACTAGCAAGTATACTAGTCGCACAAGTAATAAAGTGATAAGTAAGTATCGTTCCCACGAGGATTGATTCTAATTGAATTTATTATTTCCAGCAACAATAAACTAAACAGGGGGGATTTTTGTTGAATGATTTACTAAATGAAATAAGAATGCAAGTAATGAATAACAAAACAGAAAGAAAATTTGAATGAAAAATCAATGAGAGAAATCTGGTTAAGGGTTCTTTCTCTGCCACAAGATATGAATTTGTGAATTAACATAGAATTGTCATCCAATTACAGCATTGAAGTTACCAACCGTAGATAACAACAAGCTCTGTTACCCCAATCTTTCCTTACTTTGTTGTTAAATAAAACAAGCTCTTTATTTAATCTCTATCCATTAAACAACCTAGAACAAGCTCTCTAAGTTTAATTCAATGGAAGCATTACGATGAGAAAGATAGGTTGATCTAAGCAATAATCACACAAGTTCGGATTATTTAACCTAGGTTGTATTTTCCAATTGCAATCTCTGATCACAATTTTGCTACTAATGATTGGAAATTCATGACAATTACGGATCAAGATTTCTAATCTAGCAATAGACAACAACAAATTACATTCAGTTGGCCATTCCAAATACAATCAGTAAACAATCATAAGCATTAGATATGGGAAAATACAATCAACTTCAATTGGAGAATTGGATAACAATTTCTTGCACAATCAACTCACAAAATCCATATCAAGGGCTTTGAAATCACCCTCAACTAATTCAGATTTAGTTACACATATTCAATCAGAGTAACAAATACAATAAAGAGAAATTCCAGAATTGAAAA
Source organism: Boswellia sacra (assembly GCA_013180625.2). Classification (NCBI taxonomy): domain Eukaryota; kingdom Viridiplantae; phylum Streptophyta; class Magnoliopsida; order Sapindales; family Burseraceae; genus Boswellia; species Boswellia sacra. The sequence goes on along the minus strand of SNVD02008205.1, from coordinate 11,325 downwards.
GGAAAGAAAGAACTTAGCAAATTCTTTGAAATTCTTCTTTGTAGATGAATCTTCTTGGAATTGTAGTTCCTCCTCTTTCAAAATCTTCTTTCTCCTTCAAGAACTCCAAGGGATGAGAGAAATCCAGAAATGCAGCCTCCTCCCACGTTTTCCCCTCTTCAAGTTATCAAAATAAAACCCTAAAATGTGTGTAAATACTCTGCTACAGTGAATTGCTACAGTGCCCGTATTATACATGCTACAGTGACTTGTGGAATTATATTTCTATACATCTCACACTGTTTTGATTACAACTTTTGGTACACTGAATGGATTTATAAACCGTAAATTTCTTCAGAAAATAGACTTCGAGAGCTTTCCAACGGTATATAACATATCATCGGGTTCATTGTATATCAATACAATTAAATCCGAGAAGATCACTAACTAGCAGAGGTGTAAATGAAGGGTTTTACTCCATTTTTGTGCAAGTTGCTCCAAAACTCCTACAAACATCAAAAACACACAAAAACATAAAAAATACCAAGGAATATAGCAAAGAAACATGGACGAATTGATATGAAAATGATATATAAATAGACACTTATCAAATTCCCCCACACTTAGACTTGCTAGTCCTCGAGCAACTACGACAATATGAAATAAAACTAAACCGAAACAGAATCAACAAAAAATTAAAACACACAAATGCTTCATCTTGCAAATAGGCCTAAAAGATTGTACTTAATTATAACCCAAGGAAAACTTCAAAATAATGCACTTGATCAAGAATTTTATCTTAAAGATTAGTTTCACTTCATTTCAATTCCTCAAGTGTGTGTGTGTAGAGCCATTCTCACTAATCACTTGTAACCCGGATGAGTTTATGCATAAAAATGAATCATATTTAATATTGAAGATGTGGTATAAATGAACTCCATAGGCTTGCTTTTCAGGTCACTCTCCACTAATGTAGACATGCACAACACCAAGGATCAAGTAGGACTTTATTAAGCTTGTAACGTTTGGCTTGGGTGAAAGTATGATAAAGGATAATAATTTGGCTCAAATCACCCACAAACACATAAAATCATTCAATATTATGTGGAGCTCAAGCCCATGACATAAAAATTTCTTTCTTATTCATCAAATGACTCTCCCAAACTTATTCAGAACACTCGAACTCTCTTTTTTTTTTCTTTTTTTCTTTTTTCTTTTTTTTTGTAGAAAGCAAAAGAAACTACAACCCCACACTTTGTTGTTTCATTCTTTTTAAGAACGTCCAAGGGTATAGAACTCTTTTTTTCTTTTTTTTTTCTTTTTTTTAACTGCAATTCCACTCCCCCACACTTAAACAATACATTGTCCTCAATGTTTAAGTACGTGGAAGGTAAGTACAGATTTTTTTTTCTCTTTTTTTTTTTTTTACAAACATAATAAAACTCACTTGCATTGCTCATGGCATAATCCAACCTCCTCTAACTTCCCAAAAACAGAACATAGCTCAAAATGTAATTGCGAATGATTTACATGCTCATAGGTAAGGGATAAACTGTTTGGAACAAATTCAATTAAGGTTAAGAAATCTTTTAGTGAGTTAACAAAAAAAAGGTTTACAGAGGCTCAAAGGGGTAATTAGGGATCAATTTTAATCAAGGTTGGCTCTTAAGGCTCAAACAGTCCAAAGATGGCCTAAATCATTTCCCTAATGTTGCACAGTCTAGGATTTCGCCTCGAATGACCATCAAACAAGTTCTAGAATTCATTGAAATCTGAAGAAACATTTAAATTACATAAACTTTCTCTAAGTGAACAAATAACTCAGTGATAATAGCTCGGTGCTCAATGTTGCGCAAGGAATCAAAAGCAAAGCGAAAACCAATAAACATTTCAAGCACACAGATCCATGCATCATTTATCATTTTTCCAAGAGTTATTCTTAATTCAATCATTATCTTATCATCGACCCACAAAATGCAAGAAAAGAGGTACGTGGCGTTGTTACACCTGAGTCAAGATTGTATATTTCAACAATCTTTAGGACCTGTAGCCCGCAGACTTAAGGTTCCAGCCTATATACCTTTATTATGAAAGAACAAAACAAGAAACAAGACACTTCAAACAACATGAAATAAACAAACTACAGATTTATTGAGAGAGAATGCGTTTCAAGAGTTAGGAAAACCCCATATTCTGCCATTCTCAGGTTTTTCCACAATGTGTTTTTTTTTCGAATCGAAACTGATAAAGACAAAAACACACAACAACTCGAAATTACATAAAACTAAATCCATCATAAAATAACAAGTTCAACAAGTCAATCAAACAAAAAGAAGTTAGTTAGAAAAAAAAAAAAAAAAAAAAAAATGGGCTTAAAAAGTTTAGAAGTTAGCCTCCTTATTCAGCCATTATGGATTAAAGAAATCCAGAATGCGTTTCAAGAGAACTTGAACTTTTTAAAGCCACCACTCTAAAAGCCAAGATTAGAAAATATTACCTGGGGTGAAAGAAACAACCTGAAAAAGCTCAAAAGAAATGACATGAAAAATCTCAAATAAACACACGAAAAAGAAAGCAAACAAAAACGAAGCAAACCAGCAAATAGAGATTACAGATGGAGGGTTAAATCCAGTTGACGCCTTTTGTTGCCTTCTCCAAACAATTTATCCGAGCCATTGTTGGATCAGGTGAATAGACGAATTCTTGTAGTTTGTCAATTAACTCTCCTGCAGTTGAATCTGTAACCAGCAATTGCCTTGCTGACGGTGAGATGAAATTTTTTTCTACAGCTTGATCAAGAAAGGGACAAACAAAACCATCAAAAAAATTATTGACATTTAACAAACCAAGGGTTTTCCGATGGATGTTTAGCTGTGCCCAAGAGGTGATTTGAAATATCTCCTCTAATGTACCATAACCACCCGGCAAAGCGATAAATGCATCGGACTTAACAACCATATGTGCAATACGCTCATGCATACTAGAGACCTGTAACTCTTCCCCGATTGTGTTGCCTACGATATCTCGTACAGCTAATGGTTTAGGGATAATGCCGAGAACTTTGCCCCCTCCTAGGGATGCAGCTGTTGACACACACCCCATTAACCCAAGACTACCCCCTCCATAAATCAAATTAATACCCTCGCAGCTAATGTCCTACCAAGATCAAGAGCTGCTGTGGTAAACTCTCCATCTTTACCAAATTGCGATCCGCAAAATACGCATATATTGCGAAATCGCCGCATTGGTGTTTTCTCCATTTCTACAAGTGCTCTAATCTTGTGTAAGACACGTTAGATATTATGCTTTTCAAATGCAAGACATGTTATGGAATGACATATGAAAATATGCAGAATGTATATATACACCCATAAAACTCTCAAATTTTGACACATGGGGACATACTTTCGGTGGGGGTTGCTCGATGCAGATTTATCGCCCCAGGATTTGAAAAAATGAGATATGCTTTCGGCGAGGTTTGACAAAACCTACACACTTGTCTCCCACGTGAAGCATGGAAAATGGAGATACACTTTCGGCGGGGGTTGACAAAACCTCCACACTTTTCTCCCACGTGTACTTATGCCATAGGGTAGTCATATGGTTTGTCAAAAAGAAAACTTGAAATTAAAACAAACAAAATCAACAAACAACAACAACACAAAAACAACATTGATAATCAGATCAAAGGAAACAAGAAAAAAAATTCTACAACAACAACACACATTCAAATATATAAGTAGTTGTGATTGTGGCTCACATCTTCCTCTGGTTTTACGTCCAGTAACGGCTGAAACGCCTTCTATGAGTCGGGGATTTGCTTCCCATCCAGTTTTCTTATAAACTGGCAAACAGGTCGTTTTTAGTCAGATTCCCTAGACTATAACACTGCAATTCATCACGAAATTGTGTCCATAGATTAAGCAATTCACGCTGAACAAGTCCACAAGAATGTGACTCGAGAGTTAACAAACATTATCCAGCGACTCATTACTCAAACCATTCTTAATAAATGAAAGTTTATCTTCTCTATTCCTGGACGCAAAACCTAATAAACGACAAGTCTGGTTACAATTCCATCTAGCACATTTATAACATACTTGTAACCTTTTCGCTCTTCGCCTCTTGGCGTAGTAGCTCTTTCCTAGACCAGGCATGTATTTTGAGAGATTAATGTCCGGCTTACCGGACAATCTCACCTTGGCTTCGATAAGCCATCGGATATCAGCAGGCTCATTTAGGAGCATCAATGCCCAAAGTCTAGTCATCCGTACTTTATAAATTTTAAACACAGCATTTTGAGGAAGTGAAGGGAAATATTTACGAAGTTCGATAGAAAGATATCAGCATCCATTGAAGAGAAGAAAAGGAGAGATATTACCGATAATGCGATTGAGTTTGTTCTTCTCCCAGATATGCACGTTTCAAACCTTAGAACAATGGCTTCAACTCCCTTTTGAATGTTTCCTCAAGCTGTTGCACAACTGAACTCGAAGCACGGAATAATCAAATTAAACACAAGAAAAGAAAAGACAATAGAGACACATAAAAGAAATAAAAACACAAGAGCAAATGAAAGTCAAAAACAAACAACAAAGCAATGAGACAAATGGCAAAGAAAGATAAAACCTGATCAATTATAATAGCCCATGAGAGGAATCTCCTCGAAACACAAAAATTGATCAATACTACCTTCTTTTCTTTGTCTCTTTTTATTTATATTTCAAAAAAATTGGGTTGCCTCCCAATAAGCGCTTGGTTTAACGTCCTCAGCCTGACGTTATCTATCCTCACCCATCAAGATAAGTTGGCTCGTAGAGAGGTACCTCATCGATGTCCTGCATCACTGAATTCTCATAGTAAGGCTTCAACCTGTGCCCATTAACCTTGAATACTTTATCCGTTTTTAAGCTCTTGATTTCCACTGCACCATGGGGAAAAACATTAGTAATAACAAAAGGTCCAACCCATCGAGATCGTAATTTACCTGGAAATAACTTGAGGCGAGAATGAAATAAAAAAACTTTCTGTCCCACTTCAAAATTCTTCCTAGAGGTCATTTTATCATGAAATGCCTTAGTTCTCTCCTTGTAAATTCTGGAATTCTCATAGGCATCATTTCTAAGTTCTTCCAATTCTTGCAGTTGAAGCTTCCTTTGTTCTCCAGCAGCATCCATCTCCATGTTACAAAGCCTTACTGCCCACCATGCTTTATGTTCGAGCTCCACTGGAAGGTGGCATGGCTTACCGTAGACTAACCTGTACGGAGACATACCAATAGGTGTCTTGTAAGCAGTCCGGTATGTCCAAAGTGCATCATTAAGTCGTAGGCTCCAATCTTTTCTGTTCGGATTCACTGTCTTCTCGAGAATGGACTTGACTTCTCGATTTGAAACTTTAACTGACAATTGTTTGGGATGATAGGCAGTAGACCCTTGCTGAGTGATGTTGTATTTTCTGAGCAAGGCTCAAAGATCTGTTGCAGAAGTGTGTCCCTCTATCGCTTATCATGGCTCTTGGTGTTCCAAATCTCGCAAAAATGTTAGATTTCAAAAAATCTACAACAACTATAGAATCATTAGTTCTCGTAGCTTTTGCTTCCACCCATTTAGAAACATAATCCACAGCAAGTATACTGTAAACATTACCAAAAGATGAAGGAAAAGGACCCATAAAATCAATATCCCACACATCAAAAATCTCAACAACAAGTATAAGGGTTTGTGGCATTTGATTTTTGGCACTTAAATTACCTGTCCTTTGACAACGGTCACAAGCTTTGCAAAATAGATATGCATCTTTGAACAATGATGGCCAGTAGAATCCACAATCAAGAACTTTCAGGGCTGTTCTTTTTGGTCCGAAGTGACCGCCACATGCATAAGAATGAAAGAAGGTCAAAATTGAATTAAATTCAGATTCAGAAACACACCTTCTTATCACTTGATCAGAACAATGCTCCCATAAGTATGGATCATCCCATATGTAATATTTGGCAATGTTTTTAATCTTGTCTCTTTGAGCTCGAGTCAAGTCATGTGGTAGCTTCTTGGTAACTAAGTAATTAATAATATCCGCATACCAAGGGACTGCTACATGTAGAGACAGCAATTGTTCATCCGGAAAACTTTCTTGTAATGGCAGTACATCCTCGTCATGGACAATGCGACTGAGATGGTCTACAACTAAGTTTTCACTTCCCTTCTTATCTTTGATCTCCAAGTCAAATTCCTGTAAAAGGAGTATCCACCTGATAAGCCTTGGTTTTGCATCTTTCTTTGTGAGCAAGTACCTCACAGCTGCATGATCAGAATAAACGGTTACTTTAGTACCAATCAAATAAGATCAAAACTTTTCTAAAGCAAAAATAACCGCTAGCAGCTCTTTCTCAGCGGTAGAATAATTAAGTTGAGCATCATTTAAAGTCCGAGATGCGTAATAAATGGCATGTGGAATTCTGCCAATTCGTTGACCCAAAACGGCACCCACAGCATAATCACTCGCATCACACGTGATCTCGAATGGATGATTCCAATTTGGAGATTGGATTATTGGAGCTGAAGTCAAGAGTTCCTTCAGTTTCTCAAATGCCTCTTTGCATTTCTCATCAAAATCAAAGGCCACATCATTCTGCAATAATCTGCATAGAGGAAATGCTATCTTTGAGAAATCTTTGATGAATCGATGATAGAAACCTGCATGACCAAGAAACGAACGAATATCCCGCACACTTGTGGGAAGGGGTAAGGAACAGATAAGATCTATCTTGGATTTATCAACTTCTATACCCTTAGCAGAAATAACATGTCCCAAAACTATACCCTGATCTACCATAAAATGACATTTCTCCCAATTCAGAACAAGGTTAGTTTCTATACATCGTTGAAGTATAAGGGTAAGGTTGTCAAGGCATTTATCAAAAGAATCACCAAAAACAATAAAGTCATCCATAAATACCTTAATGATGTTCTCAACATAATCAGAGAAAATACTTACCATACACCTTTGGAAAGTGGCAGGGGCATTGCAAAGACCGATCGGCATGCGTCGATACGCAAATGTACCAAATGGGCATGTAAATGTAGTTTTCTCTTGATCTTCAGGGGCAATGACAATCTGATTATATCCTGAATAGCCATCAAGAAAACAATAATGAGAATGACCTGCTAATCTCTCCAGAATTTGATCAATGAATGGCAAAGGAAAGTGATCCTTGCGAGTTGCAGAATTGAGCTTTCGATAATCAATACAAACTCGCCACCCGGTTTGGATACGAGTGGGAACTAGCTCATTATTGTCATTCTTAACCACCGTAACACCAGATTTCTTCGGAACAACTTGGACTGGACTCACCCACTTGCTGTCCGAAATTGGATAAATCACACCCACATCTAACAATTTCAGGATTTCTTTCTTGAAAACTTCCATCATTGGAGGATTCAACCTCCGCTGTGCTTCTCGAGTGGGCTTGGATCCTTCTTCTAATAAGATACGGTGCATGCATATGGCTGGGCTAATACCTTTGATGTCAGCAATTGTCCACCCAATGGCGGTTTTGTTTGATCCGAAGCACTCGAATGGTTTCTCTTCTTGTAATGGTGAAGGCCCTTGGCTATTATGACTGGCAAAGTATCCTCTCACCAAGATACATAACTTCAAATGATCTGGAAGTGACTTAAGCTCCAAGGTATTGGCTTTCATCACAGAAGGAAGAAGTTTTTCATTAGATAAAGGCAAATCAATGTACGAAACATCATACCTATTTGTGGTGATAGCTATAGTCTCATCCAAGCTTGCCACAGCTTCCTCCACTTCTTTAGACACTTTTATCAACTTCCTCGATTCTCTGGAATTTTCTGCCCCAATGTGCTCACTAATGGCTACTTCCAATGCATCCTTGCGAGTTAACTCAAAAAGTTATTGTGCCAAAGAATCGATAACATCCACTGCAAAACAGAATGCAAGTCACTAGGGTACCTCATTGCCTCAAAAATATTGAAACGAATCACCTCGCCATCAAATTCCATGATGAGAGTGCCATCATGAACATCAATCTTGGTTCGGGCAGTTTTTTCAAGAATGTCCTCCCTAAAAGAATTGTTGGATTGGGAGAAGTTTCTCCTCCATTTCCAGAACAAAAAGTCTGATGGAAAAAACCAATTGATTTACCTGCACAAGCACATCTTCCACAACTCCTTTGGGATATGCATTAGAACGATAAGCAAGTTGAATTACAATACCAGTTTTCGCAAGGGGTCCAAGATTCAAAGAAGCATAAATAGAATATGGCATGACATTAATAGATGCCCCTAAATCTAACATAGCTCTTTCAAACTTGGTATTACCAATGGTGCATGGAATGGTGAACGTACCTGGATCTTTGCATTTCGGAGGAATTTTTCTTTGCAATACAGCTGAAACATTTTCCCCCACACTTACCTTCTCATTTCCTTTCAACTTCCTCTTGTTGGTGCATAACTCTTTGAGAAATTTTGCATAACGAGGCACTTGCTTGATAGCATCCAGAAGTGGTATGTTTACCTAGATCTTGCGAAAAGTTTCCAGGATTTCTTGTTCTTGTTCCTCCTTCCTTGATTTTGCAAATCTGCTGGGAAAAGTGGAGGGGTAACATATGAATGAATGGAAGTTTTAGGATTTACCTTAGAAGTGGATGTTTTGTTCATGGTAGAAGTGGTATCATCCCCTTCATCAATTTGTGATTTCTTTGGTGGAATCTCTAATTGCTTTCCACTTCTCAAAGTTACAGCACTAGCATTTTCTCTTGGATTGATCACTGGCTGAGATGGCAATTTTCCTGAGCTTTGACTCTCAAAATTGCTCATGTTAGTGGCCAATTGTCCTATTTGGCTTTCCAGGTTTTGGATACTTGCCCTAGTTTCCTGCTGAAATTGCATTGTGTTAGTGGCAAGTGCTTTAACAATATCCTCGAGAGACGTACCTGAATTTTCTGGAGCTGGTTGCGGTGTTGGTTGTGTTATTGGTGGTGGTTGTGCTTGAAATGATTGCTGCACCCTTGGTTGATTAAAACCTGGTGGCCGATTTTGTATAGCATTTGGAGCGATTGGTTGACGATTCCCATATCTCAAATTAGGGTGATCTCTCCATCCAGCATTGTAAGTATTGGAGAAAGGGTCATACCTTTGCCTTGGTTGTCCTGGAAATCCACCTATAGCATTGGCTTGTTCTGTATCTCCTTCTTGCAAAGTTGGACACATGTCGGTTGGATGGTCCATGGCAGAACATACTCCACATGCATAAGATTGCTGCATATGTCCTACAGCCATTTTTTTTTACAAGAGAGGTAAGTTCACAAAGTTGTTGTTCAATGTTTGAAGTACTTACCTCATTTACTCTTTTTGGTAGTTGTGGCTCACATTGACTGCTGAATTGTTGGGAGTTCGCTGCCATGTCACTAATCAAACGTCTTGCCACTTTCGGTGTTTTATTAACTAGTGCTCTACCACTAGCAGCATCAATGATACTCCTTTCCATGGGTAGGAGACCCTCATAGAAATATTGAATTAGGAGTCCATCACTAATTTGGTGGTTTGGACGGCTAGCACATAACCTCTTAAATCTCTCCCAATATTCATGAAGTGATTCTCCATTGTGTTGTCGAATGCCACTAATATCTTTTCTAATATTTGTAACTTTCGAGGCTGGAAATTATTTCTCCAAAAAGAGTTTACTCATCTCATTCCAAGTGGTAATGGTACCTGGTGGTAGATAGTATAGCCAATCTTTTGCCGAATCTGCTAATGATAATGGGAAGGCTCTCAATTTAATTTGCTCTTCAGAAACGCCGGTTGGCTTCATACTTGAGCATACCACAAGAAATTCTTTAAGGTGTTTGTTCGGATCCTCTCCTGCAAAACCATGAAATGTAGGCAAGAGATGAATTAGTCCAGATTAAAGCTCAAAATCTATCTCAAAATTGGTGCTTATGCATAGCGGTTGTTGGTCAATAATTGGAGCCGCTAACTCCTTAAGAGTCTGATCGTTTTCCATCGCCATTACTTCCGATTCTGATTTGATTGAACTGCAAGAAGATGGGAGGGAAGTATGTCGTGCAAGGTCAAATTCTGGAGGTCGAGTTGAAATTGACTGATTTAGCCTTAAATTCGAGGATTGGAGAAACTCCTTAATTCTCTTAAGTCGTTGATCCGCTTCTACCTCGGACATAAAAGCCTAAACACAAACAATCAGGAAATAACAATCAAGAATCAGTAGTAAAAACAGAATAACAAATTGATTAGAAAATCAATCCCCGGCAACGGCGCCAAAAACTGATGCGTTCGAAACTAGCAAGTATACTAGTCGCACAAGTAATAAAGTGATAATTAAGATATCGTTCCCACTAGGATTGATTCTAATTGAATTTGTTATTTCCAGCAACAATAAACTAAACAGGGGCATTTTGGTGATGATTTACTCAATGCAATAAGAATGCAAGTAAGATAACAAACAGAAAGTAAATTTGCATGAAAAATCAATGGGAGACACTTGGTTAAGGAGGTCATTCTCTGCCACAAGATATAAATTTTTGAATTAACATAGAATTGTAATCCAATTACAGCATTGAAGTTATCAACCGTAGATAACAACAAGCTCTGTTATCCCAATCTTTCCTTAATTTGTTGTTTAATAAAACAAGCTCTTTATTTAATCTCTATCCATTAAACAACCTAGAACAAGCTCTCTACGTTTAATTCAATGGAAGCATTACGATGAGAAAGATAGGTTGATCTAAGCAATAATCACACAAGTTCAGATTATTTAACCTAGGTTGTATTTTCCAATTGCGATCTCTGATCACAATTTTGCTACTAATGATTGGAAATTCATGACAATTACGGATCAAGATTTCTAATCTAGCAATAGACAACAACAGATTATATTCAGTTGGCCATTCCAAATACAATCAGTAGGCAATCATAAGCATTAGATATGGGAAAATACAAGCAACTTCAATTAGAGAATTGGATAACAATTTCTTACACAATCAACTCACAAAATCCATATCAAGGGCTTTGAAATCACCCTCAACCAGTTCAGATTTAGTTACACATATTCAATCAGAATAACAAATACAATACAGAGAAATTCCAGAATTGAAAAGGAAAGAAAGAACTTAGCAATTCTTTGAAAATCTTCTTTGTAGATGAATCTTCTTGGAATTGTAGTTCCTTCTCTTTCAAAATCTACTTTCTCCTTCAAGAACTCCAAGGGATGAGAGAAATCCAGAAATGCAGCCTCCTCCTACGTTTTCCCCCCTTCAAGTTATGAAAATAAAACCCTAAAATGTGTTTAAATACTCTGCTACAG
>SNVD02008204.1:0-32787 GCA_013180625.2 Boswellia sacra | reverse complement strand
CAACAAACAATCGAGCTACCTAGATAGATATCATCATTAACATACCTTGTTGCACTCCATAAATACCACATGTCTTGTTCTCTTCTTCACACATAGTTAGAGAGTTACATAGACATGGAGGGAACTTCAAAACGTCGAATCCAAAAGGATATGTGTATTCTGTGGATCTCGACCAGGTAAAAGTGAAGAGTTCGTAGAAGTAGCGAATTATCTTGGTAGGCTACTGGCTCAAAGAAAGATTCATGTGGTTTATAGGGGAGGTAGCCTCGGGTTAATGGATTGTGTGTCAACAGCTGCACATGTAGGGGGTACTCAAGTTTTAGGAGTTATTCCTAAAGCTTTGGCTGTAGAAAGTATTGTTGGAAAAACGGTTGGGAAGGAGTTACAGGTCTCCTCTATGCATGAACGCATGGCTCATATGCTCATCAATTCAGATGCCTTTATTGCTTTACCAGGTGGCTTTGGCACTCTTGAAGAAATTTTTCAAATTGCCTCTTGGGCCCAACTGAATCTCCATCAAAAACCCATAGGTTTGTTGAATGTCAAAAATTTCTTTGATCCTTTGATAAGTTTTGTTGATTCAGCTGTGGAACAGAATTTCTGCCACTTCTGCTGGTGAGCTACTTGACAAATTACAAGAAGTTGAGTATGAACCTGACCCAGCTAGTACTCAAATTAATTGGGCAGGAGGGCAAAACAAAAAGTGCAAATTGGATTTGAATCTCCGTTTGTAATTTTTTTCTTATTGTCCTTTATTTTATTTTATTTTATTTTTAGCATGTTATTTTATGAGTCTTTCAGGTCATCTCTCTTGAATAACAGAAGCTTCAAGTAATGTCTCCTATACTTGATCTCTCTACATTTAAACATTGAGGACAATGTTTCATTTGGTTGGGGGGGGAAGGATAGTAGACATAAGTGTGTCTTGAAATTTTATTTTTTCTTGCAAAAAAAAAAAAAAGAAAAGCGAGTTAGTAATTAGATTCAGAGTGCGGTGTAAGGAGTTCAAATCCTTTTGAGACGAATTCTGGGTCAGGAATGGCAGAGTAGGGAGGACCAGTTTGAACTCTTGAAACCCATTCTAACCAGTTTGTCATTTTATTCTTGCATTTTTTAAGACTTATTTGATATTATTTAGTCTTGATTTTGAATTTTATAACAAGGAGGTCTTATTCATTTCACTTTGAATCATTCAAATCTATGAACTCTCACAACCTTATCATTTTATAAATTGTGTGCTTATGTGCTCATTAAGCGAGTATCTATGAATCTTTCTTCACACACACAAACAACAAAAGGAAGGGAATTAGTTAAAGTTAAAAAAAATGAAAAAAAATGGAAAAATGAAAGAAAAAAAAAGAGGAGAAGCAATGGTGGATAAGTTTGGTCTCGTAGCCTCCTTAATTCGAGCAATTAAGCCGAGGGGTGCCTCAACACCTAATACCCTAAGACCAACTGGTTTGGGAGCTATTGGCCCAAAGCTCGCTACATGGATTAAGGAGAAAGCTTAATGGGATTGAACATTGCACTATCCATAAGTTTCTAAGCAAAAATAAAACATCGGCAACCCGAGTCGTTAAGCTCGTAGGGGTGTCTTAACACCTAATGCCCTAAGGCCAACTGGTTTGGGAGCCATTAGCCTAAGGCTCGCTACATGGGTTAAAGATGCATTCTTCCAAAAAAAAAAAAAGAGAAAAAAAAGAAAAAAAATGTATAAAATGAATGAATACCCCCTACCTAAGGTTGTTAGCCTTAACAAATACTAGAACCGATATGGATTATTTCTAATAAGCCCCATAGTCATGTGTCAACCGAGCACAAAAGAAGGTTTGTGGATATCTTGACTGAAGGGTACATGAGTCATTTAAAAAAAAAAAAACAGTTGAGAGTTTGTTTATTTGGATAAAATCAAGGAGAGTGCAATAATGACCACCTTGGATGTAAAATTCTATAAATCACTTCTAAATAATAACGCTTTAAGTGCTAGGGACTAGCAATAAGCTAGTTGGGGGGTGTGATGAACACTTAAATATGCATGTTTAATAAGAGTTTAGTTCATCATATTGCATTAATAGTGTCATTAAATTTCTCAAATTAAGCATATTTGTAGCATTTGCATCTTTGGAATTAATTTCTCTTAATTTTGGTTTTGTTACAGGTTCGGTAAAATAGGCATAACTCTCTATTTATAGATCAGAATGGTGCAATTCGTAATGTTTTGGAAAGCTGATTTAATTGTCTACAAGATTGCATTTCACAAGAATCATCAAATTCGGGCTCTTAGTGGACCAAAATTGGGCTTGAAGTGAACCCATCTACAGTCTCGGTCCAGTCTGACCAAGCCTCAGTATTTGGACCGTATCTCTCAAAATACGTATCAAATTGTGCAAATCAATATATTCTAGAAAGCTGAGAGAAATATCTACAACTTTCATGAAGACATGTGATTAAAATTCGCAACATTTCGATGTCAAAATTGATGGTCAAGGTCGGTGCCTAATGATCCCAATTGTCAAAGATATTTACAACTAATATTTGACAATTATGCCCTTGGAATTTGACAAGTTTGCCCCTGGATGTATCTATAAATAGAGGTGCCTTGTGACCCATTAGGGCATCTTGGCCTTGGCTGGAACATTTTGGCTTTGGCTAGGATCTTGTATTGTGTTTTGTGTGTTTATGTTATTAATGAATTTCCTTTTTCTTGTATTTTATTTTCTTTCTATTCTAATGTTCTTGTAATTTCTCTTTTGCTAAGGTGAAAGGGTGAAACCCTTGATATGAGAATAAGGATTCTCTAAACCTTAATATGTGCTTAACAATCTTAATCTTATAATGTTTATTCAATATGATTTATATTTAATTTCTTAATCAATCTTGACACCACTCGTAAAGTGGAGGTCTTGATCCATTGTCGACAATCCTTGGCACATCAAATGCTTGGATCTTTCTAGATGATGTATGGTTCTTTCTTACCGACACGAATCTAGTTAGGAACCTTGATTTGTTGTAGACATATGATGATTGGCACATTGGATGCTTGAACCCATTTACAAGAAGTGGTATAAATGTTGGTAATGAAACAAATATAATTCATATAACTAAAATGAGCTAATTATCCTTATTCGAAATATCAAGGGCGGATCCCCTAACCTTAGCTTTCATTATTATTGTGTTAATTTCTCTTGTGTTATTCTTTTTTTATTGTTTAAGAACTTGTTCTTTACTCATATTTGTTGATATTATCTTGCCATCTCTTCGAATCATCCATATCACGTTTGCTTAGCTTATAATTTGTAACGCTTAAAATCTCCTTCCTCGTGGATCGACCCCGGTCTCACTGGGTTTATTACTTCGACACTCCTATACTTGGGAGACAATCCTTTTTCGGATGTGTCAGTGTCCATGCAAGAAAAGAAAGGAAAATGAATGCAAGGTGAAGCACAGTTTTTAGGAAACTGAAAAACCAACTTTAAAAGTCACGGAGTACCGTATTCGCCACTTGACCGGGAAAAATCAATCCTTAAAAAAGATCGACTAAAGCAATGGACTCTTCATTTTGGTCAAAATTTTCAAAGAATAGTTTTAACCGTTGTCCATTAACTTTAAACACATTACCATTCTTTGGGTTCTCAATTTCAACTACTCCATGAGGGAAAACATTTTTAACAATGAAAGGTCCAGTCCAACGAGACCGACGTTTACCAGGAAACAAATGCAATCTTGAATCATACAAAAGAACTTTTTGTGAAAGTTCAAAAGATTTTCTAATAATGGATTTGTCATGAAAAACCTTCATTTTTTCTTTGTAGATTTTAGAATTTTCATAAGCCTCATTCCTGATTTCTTCAAGTTCACTCAGTTGGAATTTACGTAATTTGCAAGCACTATTCAAATTTGTGTTGAATGTTTTAATGGCCCAATAAGCTTTATGCTCAATTTTCACAGGCAGGTGACAAGGTTTTCCATAAACTAGTCTATAAGGAGACATTCCTAATGATGTTTTAAAAGCAGTTCGGTAAGCCCAAAGTGCATCATTAAGTCTTAAAGACCAATCTTTACGATTTGGGTTAACCGTTTTTTCTAAGATCTGATTTATCTCCCTATTAGCTAATTCAACTTGTCCACTTGTTTGTGGGTGATAAGGTATAGAAATTTTATGGGTTATTCCATATTTTTTCATTAAAATTTCAGATGGTTTGTTACAAAAATGTGTACCCCCATCACTAATAATGGTTCGAGGAATTCCAAATCTACTCAAGATATTCTCTTTCAAGAATTTGACAACTGTTTTGTGATCATTGTTTCGACATGGAATTGCCTCGACCCATTTTGAAACATAGTCTACTGCAACAAGGATATACACAAAACCAAATGACGGTGGAAAGGGTCCCACAAAATCAATACCCCAACAATCAAAGATTTCAATAACAAGAATGGGATTCAAAGGCATCATGTTTCTTTTTGAAATGGATCACAATTTTTGACAATTTTCACACGTTTTGCAAAATGCATGTGCATCTTTAAATAAGGTGGGCCAATAAAATCCACATTGTAAGATCTTAGCAGCTGTTTTTCTAGATGAAAAATGTCCTCCACATGCTTCAGAATGACAAAAGTTAATGACACTACTTACCTCATTGTCGGGTATGCATCTTCTCATTATTTGGTCTGGACAATATTTGAACAGATATGGGTCATCCCAGTAAAAATTTTTCACCTCGGTTAAAAATTTTCTTTTGTCTTGAGCATTCCAATGAGGTGGCATTTTCCCTGTCGCAAGAAAATTTACAATGTTAGCAAACCAAGGTACAGTAGCAACAGAAAATAAAAATTCATCAGGAAAAGAATCATTGATAGGTGAAGTTTCAATTAATGTCTCTGTCGTTAGTCTTGAAAGATGATCAGCAACGACATTTTCGGCTCCTTTCTTATCCTTTATTGTGATGTTGAATTCTTGGAGCAATAAGATCCACCGTATCAATCTAGGTTTTGCATCCTATTTAGTCATTAAATATCTCACAGCTGCATGGTCAGTGTAAACAATTGTTGGAGAGCCAATTAAATAAGATCGAAATTTGTCCAATGCAAATACTACTGCAAGTAGTTCTTTCTCAGTTGTTGTGTAATTCATTTGTGCATCATTTAAAGTCCTACTTGCATAGTATATTAATAAGGCTTACCTTCTTTTCTTTGTCCTAAGACAGCACCAACGGCATAGTCACTTGCATCACACATCAATTCAAAAGGCAAAGACCAATCAGGAGATTGCATAATTGGAGCAGTTGTTAAAAGTCCAATTAGTGTATCAAAGGCATTTTGACATTCTTGAGTCCATTCAAAGGAAGTATCTTTTATAAAGAGGTTACAAAGAGGTTTAGATATAGCACTGAAATTTCTTATGAACCTCCTATAAAATCCAGCATGCCCTAAAAATGAACGAACCTCTTTAACTGTTTTTGGTGGAGGCAGATGGGAAATTAATTCCACTTTTGCTTTGTCCACTTTAATTCCCTTGGAAGACACCACATGACCTAAGACAATTCCCGAAGTGACCATATAATGACATTTTTCCCAATTCCAAATAAGACCTTTTTCTACACACCTGTTTAGGACTTTTTCTAAGTTTTCAAGACAATCATCAAAAGAGTTTCCAAAGACAGTTAAATCATCCATGAAAACTTCTAAACAATGCTCGACCATGTCACTAAAAATGCTTAGCATGCATCTTTGAAAAGTAGCTGGAGCATTACAAAGTCCAAAAGGCATTCTCCTAAATGCAAAAGTGCCAAAGGGGCACGTGAATGTGGTCTTTTCTTGGTCTTCGAGTGCAATGAGAATTTGATAATAGCCTGAGTATCCATCAAGAAAGCAGTAGTAGGGGTTTCCTGCTACTCTTTCAAGAATGTGGTCAAGGAAGGGTAAGGGAAAATGGTCTTTTCTAGTGACAGCATTTAATTTTCTATAATCAATGCACATCCTCCAACTAGACGAGACACGAGTTGGCAATAATTCCCCCTTTTCATTTTTAACAATTGTAATGCCAGATTTTTTAGGTACTACTTGTGTAGGGCTTACCCACTTACTATCAAAAATAGGATAGATAATTCTCACATCAAGTAGTTTGAGAACTTCAGCCCTAATGACCTCTTTCATGTGTGGATTTAATCTCCTTTGAGGTTGTTGAGATGTTTGGCATTTTCCTCTAAATGTATTCTATGTGTGCAAATTAAAGGGTTAATGCCTTTTATATCTTTTAAAGTCCACCCAATTGCATTTTTATGCCTTTTAAGAACTTCTATCAACTTACCTTGTTGCTCGCATGTGAGGGATGAAGAAATTACAACCGGATATGTCTGATTCTCCCCAAGATATGCATATTTCAGTCCTTTAGGTAAGGGCTTCAATTCTAACTTGGGAGCTTCCTCTTCCTTGCTTTCATTCATTTGCCCCAATTCTTCAAATCTTGATTTTGAGTCTTTTTCCATCACCTGTGCACAATCCAATAAAGAGCATATATCAGAAAGATTAGACTCTAGTTCCATGCTTGATTCTAATGAATTTACTAGAGAAGTTTCCAAAGGGTCAGAAGAACTCCCTTTTTGGATGTGATCTTCCACAATAGATTCAATTACATTGGCTTCATCAACTTCATCTTCTTCTTCATTTGGTTGTTTGCACATATTAAAAACATTAAGTTCTAATGTCATGTTCCCAAATGATAGCTTCATGACTCCATTCCTGCACTTAATCAAAGCATTAGAAGTAGCTAGAAATGGACGCCCTAAAATGACAGGAATTGAATTACATACTTCCACTGGTTGTGTGTCCAAGACGATAAAATCCACTGGATAAATGAATTTATCAACTTGAACTAATACATCTTCCACTACTCCTCTTGGTACTTTAATTGATCTATCAGCAAGCAAAAGAGTCATAGAAGTCGGTTTTAACTCACCTAGATTGAGTTTTTGAAAAACCGAATATGGAAGCAAATTCACACTAGCACCAAGATCAAGTAAAGCTTGTTCAATTTTATGCTCTCCAATAACACATGAAAGTGTAGGACAACCTGGATCCTTATATCACTGTATTATTGTTTTGAAGATGAACTACTTGCTAGCTAGTAAGGCCTATTTTCAATTCAATTTCTTTTCACAGTGCTACAAGTCTTTCAAAAAGTTTGGCAAAAATAAGAAGGTACCTTGTGTGATCACATCAAGCAAGGGAATTGTTGACCTTTACCTGGGTTTTGAAAATTTCAAAGATTCAGAATATGAGTGCCTTCTTTGTGTGGCTAATGCTGCAGGAATGGAGGCACAGGATGAGGATTTGGTTTCCTCTTCGCTAGCTGTTGGTTTGGCAACCTCTTCCTGCCTTTTAGAGATCGATTCTTCTTCTTTCTCACAAGGGTTAGGAATATGTTTTTCAACAACCTTACCATTGCAAAGGGTCATGACTGACTTGGCTTGGTCAAAATAATGGTTACTTGAACTCCCTACATTTGAGTTAGATTGATCTTTGGGGTTTTGCAATGTCTGAGAAGGAAATTTTCCTTTCTCTTGGATGCTAAATGTAGATGCAAATTTTGCAAGAGTTTCTGACAAAATTGCTAATGTTTGAGAAGTTTGACTATTGAAAGTCTCTTGCTTTGTAATGAATGAATGCAATGTCTCTTGAAGGTCATTCTTAGGAGGAGGAGCATATGCATGATCATGAGAATTTTGAAAATTTTGTCGTGTTTGAAAAGGTACTTGTGAAGATTATGCATGATTATCATTTTTCCAACTAGAATTTGGATGATTTCTCCAACCAGGATTGTAGGTTTGTGAATATGGATTACGATTTGGCCTTTTGAAAGTGTTCAAGGCATTGGCTTGCTCATGGAGACATTCCCTAAAGGCAGGCAAAGTTAGGCAATCATCAGTAGAATGGTCATTGTCATCACAAATGCTACAGACATTTTCTTGAATAGACTTCAATTGACCACTCTTTTTTATCTCTAAAGCCTCGACTTTTCTAGCTAGAGATGCAAATTTGGCTTGAAGGTCATGGTCTTCCTAAGTTGTAAATGCCTCATTGGATGTAGCGGTTGGGGCTTGCCTGGTAACCTCATAGGTGCCAGCAGTGTCCCAATTTTGTGCCTTTTCTTCCAAGGAATCTAGGAAGTCAAGTGCTTCCTCAGGGTCTTTTTCTTTAAATTCTCCATTACACATTAATTCACTAGTTGCCTATCTTGAGGTGTTAACCCTTCATAGAAGTGTGCAACTATTCTCCAAGTTTCAAACCCATGGTGAGGACAGGTATTAAGTAATTCTTATACCTATCCCGACATTGGTAAAGGGTTTCCTTATTTTTGAGAGAAATCAGAAATTTGTCTTTTAAGAGAATTTGTTCTATGGGTAGGAAAAAGTTTTTTTCAAAAATTGTTGTTTCATCTCATCCCATGAACTGATGGAATTCGACCTCAAATTTTGTAGCCATGTTCTAGCTTTATCTTTTAAAGAAAAAGGAAAAAGCTTTAATCTCATGGTGTTTATGCTACAATTTGGGTCATGTAGGAGCTACATACCTCTTCAAAGAGTTTCAAGTGCGAATATGGGTTCTCCATGTCAAGGCCATGAAAAGTGGGTAGAAGTCGAACAAAAGTTGGTTTGAAATTGAAATGGATTGAATCTGGAGGAGAAACTACACAAGATGATGCACTAGTCCTTACCAGATTCATGTAGTCTTTGAGGGTTCTTCGTTGGTTTTGATCATTTTGTTGCGAACGGTTGTCCCCTTCATCCATGAATATTTCCTCATGATTGAAGGCCATGTTTCCTAAGGAAGATGATGTTTTTCTAACAAGTCTACCACTAGATGTTCATGACCAAATTTTCATACAAGAAAGAGAGAAGAAAAGAGAGGAAAAGATGAACACACAAAAAAATAAAAAATTTAGATCTAAGATGAGAAAAGAGAATACTTACAATTTTGTACGCCAATTTTTACCTTCCCCGGCAACGGCACCAAAAACTTGACACATCCGAAAATAGGATTTTCTCCCAAGTATAAGAGTGTCGAAGTAATAAAACCCGGTGAGTCCGGGGTCGATCCAAGAGGAAGGGGATTTTAGCGCTACAAACTATAAGTAAGCAAATATGATATGAATAATTCAAGAAATAACAAGATAATATCAATAAATATGTAAGATGGTAGGTGGTATTACCAACCATCCAAATATAAAACAAAAAGCAAGAGGAGGTAAAACCATCCATGGAAATAGGTGGTATAACCAACCATAGTAAATTAAAGAATAACTTCATAAGGTGGTAGAACCTACCATAGTAAATAAAATAAAAAGTTCATAAACAATAGAATAATTAAAGTACAAGAGTAATTAACTCAATAACAATGAAGGCTAAGGTTAGGGGACCCGCCCTTGATATTTCAAATAAGGATAATTAACCCATTTTAGTTATATGAATTATATTTGTTTCATTACCAATATTTATACCACTTCTTGTAAATGGGTCCAAGCATCCAATGTGCCAATCATCATAGGTCTACAACAAATCAAGGTTCCGAACTAGATTCGTGTCAGTAAGGAAGAACCATACATCATCTAGAAAGGATCCAAGAATTTGATGTGCCAAGGATTGTCGACAATGGATCAAGACCTCCACTTTACGAGTGGTGTCAAGATTGATTAAGAAATTAAATATAAATCATATTGAATAAATATTAAGATTAAGATTATTAAGCACATATTAAGGGTTAGAGAATCCTTATTCTCATATCAAGGGTTTCACCCTTTCACCTTAGCAAGAGAGAAATTAGAAGAACATTATAATAGAAAGAAAATAAAATGCAAGAAAAAGGAAATTCATTAATAACATAAACACACAAAACACAATACAAGATCCTAGCCAAAGCCAAATGTTCCAGCCAAGGCCAAGATGCCCTAATGGGTCACAAGGCACCTCTATTTATAGATACATCCAGGGGCAAACTTGTCAAATTACAAGGGCATAATTGTCAAATATTAGTTGTAAATATTTTTGACAATTGGGATCATTAGGCACCGACTTTGACCATCAATTTTGACATTGAAATGTTGAGAATTTTAATCACATGTCTCCATGAAAGTTGTATATATTTCTCTCAGATTTCTAGAACATATTGATTTGCACAATTTGGATACGTATTTTGAGAGATACGGTCCAACTACTGATTATTTAAGTGTTCATCATCCAACTCAATCTTTTATCAAACACAGTATTGTGTAATATTTATAAAATACAGTGACAAACCGAAAATAGTATAGAGTTTACACAATCCTATATAATACAATTCTATATAATGCTATTCGCTACTGTAATAATTATAAAATCTATGCGGTCGCCCTCGTGTATATCGTGGTTGAAAGCGATCGTGATGGCTATCAAGCAATTAATGTGTTGTCAGAGAAATTAAAAGTGATAATTACAAAGGCATGTTCATCTCATTTAGAGTGCGTTTGGCCGATTGTTGTTGGACAATAAATTGTAGATTAGTTTATAAATTATAGTTATTTTAGTATTTGATACAGTCTTTAAAAGCTGATTATTGAAGAAGTTATTGCTTAGAGAATCTATTTTTATATTAGATTGGAAAATTATGTAGGGGTTAACTTTTGAATATTAGATTTTGAAAAGCTAAAATTTGATAGACTAAAATATCAAAATTATCGCTATAAAATAATTCAAATTAAAAAAAATATCCTTAGATATTACAATTTTAAATTATCGATTTGAATAAATTAAAGTATATCTAAAATATTTTTTAAAATAAATTTTCTGAAAAATAAAAGAACTACCTAATGTTAACTGCTATAGACCGTCGTTCGCCGTTTAAGTGGCATGTGGCGACACCACTAACATCTTAGACTCACTGTCCTCCCCTCTTTCTAGGGATATTAGTATCTCCTCCATTACAACCTCTGATTGACAGAGATCTAAGGTTAAATTTTTGGTGCCGAAACTTTAACCTTAGACCTTCGTAGATCGGAGGCTGGAACGAAGGAGAGACTAGCAAAATCGGGGAGGGCAGATGATGCTAAGTCTGAAGGCATCGATAATGTCGTCGACGCACACTTCAACGGCGGCCGTCAATGACTAACATCTGACATTACTTTTTAAAATGTTATATTTTTATTTTTAATAATATTACTTTAGATTTAATTTTTAATAATATTTCTTTTTTAAAAAGTTTTTATATATTTTTGTATTTTTACCAAGCACATATCCATTGTTTTTGGATAGCACAACAATTTTGAAAAGCTAGTTCATCAAATACCTTAAACTTTTTAAGATAGCATGAATAACAACTGATTTTTTCTGTAACATTTTTTTATAGCAAATCTCTATAGCACCACAACCCCAAACACATCCTGCGTACGTGAATTTTCGATACTAATTAATGCATTATTGTCTACTGATAACAGTTGGCCCCGAATTAGCAATGGAATCAGGAAGAGGATGGATTGAGGACCTGTACTAAATGGGAAGGACAGTTTTCCTCTCTCTTTTTTTAATTGCCCTTGGATTCATCTAAGGGCTCAAAATTCTGGTTCGTACATAAGTTTTAATTGAGGAGACTACTAGGATATTTTAATATGAAATTTTTAACATCAAAATACATAATTTTGAATTAATTGCTAGTTTAATAAAACCCCCAGTCAAGAACCTCTATAGCGTGTTTTGTGCGGATGATAGGATAGCACAAGAGCTCCATACCTCTTTTTTTTTTTTTTTTTACCTACATTTGGCCATCTTTAGAGTTTGGTTCAGATAGCAATAAGGCGCATAACAACCGCATAAGGAGCGCATAAGAGCTGCGAAAGTTAACATGTGGCCCCCCTAGGTTAAGGCTGCATTAAACTGTTGGTATTTGTTAAATGAGATTCTCTCTCTCCTCTTTAAAAGCTCTCACTCTCACTTTTTTAACTTAAATAAGATTATTTTATTCGTTGAATCCAACTAAAAATATTATTTTATTTATGTACTTATTAAGATAATAATTAGTCTAAATTTATGATTTTTTTTGTTTTTATCAAAACTTTTAATTTACTATAAAAATTATTTTTAAATTATTATAATTTATTGCAAAAATTTCATATAGTCCAATTCAATCTTTTATCAAACACAGTATTGTGTAATATTTATACAATACGGTGAGAAACCGAGCATAGTATAGAGTTTACGCAATCTTATACGATACAATTCTATATAATGCTATTCGCTATTGTAATAATTATACAATCCTATGCGGTCCACCGAACGCAGCCCTCGTGTATATCGTGGTTGAAAGCGATCGTGATGGCTTTCAAGCAATTAAGGTGTTGTCAGAGAAATTAAAAGTGATAACTGCAAAGGCATGTTGAGCCACATGTCACTACTGATGTTCATCTCATTTAGAGTGCGTTTGGCCGATTGTTGTTGGACAATAATTTTTGCATTTGTTTATAAATTATTGTTATTTTAGTGTTTAATAAATTCTTTAAAAACTGATTATTGAAGACGTTATTGATTAGAGAATCTATTTTTATATTAGATTGTAAAATTATGTAGGGGTTAACTTGTGAATATTAGATTTTGAAAAGCTAAAGTTTGATAGACTAAAATACCAAAATTATCCTTATAAAATAATTTAAATTAAAAAAATCCTTAGACGTTGCAATTTTAAATTATCGATTTGAATAAATTAAAATATATCTAAAATATTTTTTAAAATAAAGTTTTTGAAAAATAAAAAAATTGCCTAATGTTAGCGGCTATAGACCGTCGTTCTTCATTTAAGTGGCACGTGGTGACACGACTAACATCTTAGACTCACCGTTGTCCCCTATTTCTGATTCTACCAGTATGTCCTCCGTTACAACCTCTGATTGACAGAGGTCTAAGGTTAAATTTTTGGTGCCAAAACTTTAACCTTAGGCCTTCGTAGATCGGAGGCTGGGATGAACGAGAGACTAGCAAAATCGGGGAGGGTGGACGATGGCGAGTCTAAAGGTATCGATAGTGTCGTCGATGCACACTTTAATGGCGATCGGGATTGACTAACATCCGACATTACTTTTTCAAATTTTATTTTTTATTTTTAGTAATATAACTTTAGATTTAATTTTTAATAATATTTCATTTTAAAAAAGTTTTTTTTTTTGCATTTTTTAATATTTTTACTCAGAAATTAGCTTTTGAAATTCAAGTTTACCAAGCACATATCCATTGGTTTTGGATAGCACAACAATTTTGAAAAGCTAGTTTATGAAACACCTTAAACTTTTTGAGACAACATCGATAACAATTGATTTTTTCGATAACACTTTTTTATAGCAATTTTCTGAACACCACGACCCCAAACACATTCTTTGTACGTGAATTTCCAGTACTAATTAATGCATTATTGTCTACTGACAATGGTTGGCCCTAAATTGGCAATGGAATGAGGAAGAGGACGGATTGAGGACCACTGCTCCACAAGAAGGATAGTTTTTCTCTTTCTTTTTTCAATTGCCCTTGGATTCATGTAAGGGCTCAAAATTCTGGTCCGTACACAAGTTTTAATTGAGGAGACTGTTAGGATATTTTAATTTGAAATTTTTACCATAAAATTACATAATTTTGAATTAATTGCTAGTTGAGTAAAACCCACAATCAAGAACCTCTTTGGTGCATTTGGTATGGATGATAGGATAGCACAGGAGCCCCATACCACATTTTTTTTTTTACATGCGTTTGGCCGTCTTTAGAGTTTGGTTAGGATAGCAATAATGCACATAACAACCGTATAAGGACCGCGTAACATTGTTTTCATGTATAACCGGGTTGTCTACAATTCCAACATATTAAGTTCCTTTTAGACTTTGAATAATTCTTCTTAGGTTTGTACTTTTTCTTGTTCTTCTTATAGCATTGATTATCAAATTGACTTTTATATTTGTAAAGATTTTTTGATTTATTCTTTTTATATTTCCCAGAGTAGGATAGTGGCCTAAAGATTTTCATAAACATATTTTCTTCATTTTTAGTTATTTTGTTAATTTCATCTATATCTTCTGATGTTGTAATAGATTGAGTATCATTCTATTGATTTTGATCTATAATATTAATATTATTAGAGAAACTTGGTAATATCTTAAGTTTTTGATTTATCTGATCAATTAAGTCTATTTTGAGAAGTTTTATTGGTATATTATTTTGTTGAACTGGTTTAAATAGTGATGGAGATATATCTTGAGAAAATGTCGTTGATTGTTTTAATTTAATATTATCTATTTGATCTTCTATTCTTGTAACTTGTTTGGATATAGTATGAAGTAATTGATTATGAAAATTATTTTGCTCAAAAATTTTTTTTTAATATCTCCTAAGGTTACATTTTCATTATTTGGCTTATTAGATCCTTTTATTAATGGTGTTGCCAAAACTTCTATTTCATTTGTTTTAATCTTAATTTGTTCTAAAGGTGGGTGTATTGATTGAATCATTCCATGTTCTGTAGTTTCCCACTTTTAAAATTCATTTGTTTGAACATTAATATGTTTAGTGAGAATATTCAAAATGTCAGACAAAAATATGATGAAAGCTACTAATTACATCATGGCAAAAACTAATCAATCTATTGAAGTTGCAGGAGTGGGTAAGGTCCCCATTGCGAGCACTTATTCAATTTTAGTTGAATATCCATCTTTATCATTTTCTCAAGCTATAGTTGGGTCATCTACCAAAATGTGTACTCAATTAGCATTTGGGTCAGCCACCCAGATAGGTTCATCTGTTAAAAAATCCAATTACATTACAAAAAGTCAATGTCAACATCTCCAGGTTACTTAATACACTAAGTCAGTCTTTCTAGTTGAACTCAAAACCCTTACTCAAAGATTCTTCCTTCTAGATTGTCAATATATTACGAATAAATCCATTAAAAAATCGTCAATGTTATGAATTAATTCTAGTTGATATTGATAGTGTAGACATAGTCCATCATAAAGATCCTAAAAATCCAGATCAAATTTCTTATTCAACCTGTAAAATAAAGAACCCCTAGAGAATTTAGTACCCAATCCATCTGGCCCAATGTTCCTTTATCAATTCCTTATGAACCAAATGGTTATAATTATGTTGATTATAAAAAAGCGTGTTTTAATATGTTTTATCTTAGAACATTTGATCATTATTGATTCATCCATTTTGATACTAGGTATCAAAAGTTTTATCCATCTTGGTTTCTAGAATGGTGGTATTATTTAGGAGCCAATCCAGCAATTTATCGAGAACAGATTAATCAATTATCCTTTCCTTATTATAAAACACATGCTGATGTCCAAGACTAACCTTTTATCCAATTGATCAATTTCCATATAGATTTTCAAATTCCTTGGATTTTATCATGGTCTTATACCATTGGGTCCTATTATTCTCAATGTTATTTATCATTCGTTTAAGAATTTAGAATTAAATGGTGGGATAAGTATGACATTTCAAAATGTTCAGTTCAAAATATTCAGCAATGGCTCAAGATCGGTAAAAAGACTTAGTCCACTATAAGAAAACAGACCTTTTACGGCGGGCCAAAACCACGATAAACAGTCTTTTATGGCGGTCCAACGGCCGCTTAAGCCCTTCGTCTAAAGTGGCAAAGTAAAAGGCATTTTGACTTTTTACCATGGTTTTTAGCCCGCCATAAAAGTTTGTTAACCGTGGTCTCCTCACCCGCCGTAAATATTTGTGGTCCAGTCTCACAACGGATTGAATTTATTTACTGCGGTTCCTGTGCCCCCTGTAAAAAGTTTACCGCGGTTTTCCAAACCGTCGTAAATGATTCATGATGCTGTTGTGTAACTTATTTACTTCGATTATGTCACCGCCATAAAAAGTGCAAAATCTATTTTCTGGTTGTTTGGGAAATCAATTTTTATAACCAAAATTTGTTGGAACCTATTTTCATTTTTCAAGCAATTCATTGCATATAATAACATCAAATTTAGGTACTAATTGACAT
This sequence comes from Boswellia sacra, assembly GCA_013180625.2. Classification (NCBI taxonomy): domain Eukaryota; kingdom Viridiplantae; phylum Streptophyta; class Magnoliopsida; order Sapindales; family Burseraceae; genus Boswellia; species Boswellia sacra. Next base: position 16,761 of record SNVD02008204.1, on the reverse strand, counting down.
TGGCATGACACATAAAAGTACAATATAAGAATATATTCGCATACATTCGTAAACATGAAAGAAAAAGAGTCCTACTAAGTTTGTTTCTAATAAGTGCAGAAGTCTAAAATAAGTCTACAAGTCTTATTCCAATCAAGTCTTCATGACCTGCACAAATAAAATGCAATAATTAGTACCTAACTATTCATAAGTTTATTAAAAAAGTTGAAGTGAAAGTTATATGCCTTACATTGATTTATTTATAGAGAAAAGATAAATAACTTCATATATACCTAATTCTCCCCATTCTCCTCCTCATTTGTTGTTGTAGAGTCAATGTTGACACGATTTCGATGTGCACTTAAAGCATCTGGAATCGGAGCCTAAGATATTTTGGAAGATTTAGAAAAAGTTATAATCCTAAATAGTTTCAATCATCAATAGCTTGTAATTATTAAAAAAAAAAACAAAGTAATCATGTTGTCACTTGGGTTTAGACTATATGTACTACATATAGCATTGTGATAAGTAGTTAGCAAATACAACTATATTGCCAAAGGCAAGTTCACCAACTACATATTCTCAATGCAATTCACAATTAAAATCATCAATCAAATCAATCTCTGACCAGCTTCTTGAATTAGATAGCAACTCTTTCAATAACCACATATAGACTAAATGAAAGTTAAGTGAATACCTGAAGTCGTATAGGTGGTGGCAACTGCTCTTCAATTTCTGGAAATTTCTGTTGTAAAAAATTGTACAACTGCGTATTGTAGTCCTTCAATTCTTTGTTCTATACTCGCATTTCATGTAATTCTTGATGCAATTTCTCCACATCAACAGTGTGAGATGAACATTGACCTGTGATATTAGTTGGAGATGGACCATGGCCATATGTGCGGGCATAACCACGATGATCACATCCCAATATATCTTGAAATACCTGTTCTGCTGCAGCTTCTATTTGTTGATCAATAGGTATTTTGGACATGCCTTCTTTTAGTTGAATGTACAAAATGATGAAAACAACTGTAAGTGAAAGCATAAAAAAAGGATTGCATAACCAATTTAACACAAATTGTAAGAGCATATAATTTAGTTTAAAAAAGTACAATTATTTCAGCACTCTCAGTATCTACTACGTCTCCATCATTTCTCGTTCTAGCCTTGATAAATACACTTATGCGATCTGTTTTTTCTCCATTCTTTCATATCTTCATACAAAAAATAAAGAAAAATATATTAGTGTATATATGCAAAGGAAGTAAGTTACAAATATAATGCATTAATTATCAATGCAAAATCTCTAACAATTCATACAAATTTTAAATGTTGTTAAAACTTACCTCTTTTCTCTTTTTTGCAAAAGATGTGCAACCAGTCCTATGAAGTACAAACTGGTGTGCATGATTTGCCTTATTTCTCTTTGCTTGTTTTTGTAATATTAAAGAGCAATATTTTAGTATATTTTGAGAAAACAATTATCTTAACAATCATTTTCATAACTTACTTGAGCTCCTTCGTTGCTCCAATAAGCCACTAAAATCTTCCAATGCTCTTCAATAATTTTTTGAGGGGTAAATGCTAAATGAGCCTCATCCGTCAGATATGGCTTGTAAAAGTCTCTCTTAACACGAGCTTTTTAATTGCTCCAAAGTACTCCGATTGCTTTTAAACAACGAGGTCTATACTCATCTAGAACATATGTATTATCCTACAATAACAAAAAGTATAATAGAGATTAGTGTACATAAACTAAATACTTTTCAACTTAGTAGTTAAATTAAATTAAATAACTTCACTTCTTCCCAAATTGCATTCAATTTGTTCTCAGGCATGTCATGCCAACTAGCAAAAGTCAACAAAGCCATTGATCCATTTCTTGTTATGATGCCAAGTTGGGATGTAAACGTCTCTTTATTCGGACCAATTGGTTGCCATTTGTCGTTGAAATCAACACGTAAAATCTGGCTTGAGCCCCATTCAGGATTACAACGAGCAGCTCCATGACCTTTTGCTTGTGATGACGTACCTAATCATATAGAATTAGTTTCACATTGTAAAGTAAAACATATATACGAAAGAATTATCATTTCAATACAAACTTTGGTCTCCCAAATTCGTTTGAGACTGGGAAGATGAAGATGTCTGTCGTTCGAGATTCTGCCTCCCTTCATATTACACTTTTCATAGAGTCATCTCTATGTCTCTTTGGTGCCATAGTAAGCTGCAAAAAGATACTAACATTAGAAAACTCAAACCCTATTGATACATTATATTACAATAATATAAATGTTTGATGCATGTATAATAAATGATCCTCCAATAATGTTAAAAAAAAAAAAACAACTTTCATTAATATATAAGAAACATGACATACTACTGCAAGGGCAACATAAAGACATTAGACATAAGTGTCTTCATCACAAAAAGAAAATACAAGGAAACTTTATCACAAAAGCTATCATTCATCATCATCATCATCTCAAAAAAAAAAAAAAAAACAACTTTCACAAAAATTAGTGCACTCCTTCATCAAGTATCCTTTAGCAATAGAAGCCTCAGGATGTGCATGATTTCTAACATAATTCTTCAAAGTTAACAAGTACCTATAATTTTAAGAATTCAAAACAAGTGTAATTCCTTCATGTATAATGTGTAAATAAAACACATTATACATAAAATTTAATACCTCTCAATGGGATACATCCAACGGAATTGTACAGGCACTACAAGAAAAATGCTCATATTTGGCGGTTTTTGGCCGCCAAATATATATATATTTGACATTCTTGAAAGAGCCACCAATAGCACCGTCAAATATGATTAATTTGGTGGTCAGTCAACCTGCCAAATATGCACCTGACTATACTTGACAGTTTGTGGCCGCCAGGTATAAATAGTTTTAAAATTAAAAAAATATATATACTTGGCAGTTTTTAGCCGCCAAGTATATATTTAATTATACTTGACGGTTTTTGGCCGCCAAGTATAAATAGTTTTAAAAATTAAAAAAAAATATATACTTGACAGCTTTTAGCTGCCAAGTATATATTTAATTACACGTAGAGTGGAAGAAATAGTGAAACAATTGAAGGACCAAAAATTGATTCTCAGTGACATCTGACAATTTGATGTGTAATAATATTATCATGTCAATTAAATTTTTCATTGGAACATATTACAAACCAGCAAAAATGTAACTAAGAGTTCTGCTAATCTTTACCCAAAATCCAGCTGTACTAAGAAATAAAGAAGCATTGAGTATGTGAACCAACTATGCAACTCATAACCACTAGACATGGCCAATCTGAGAAGGTTAGAGCTGCACGAAAATAATAATAATAAATAAATAGAAATAAAAAGTAAACCAATATACAATAGAACAACAATATCCAATTACATCTCCAAAGGATGACGATGTCTAAGCTAGCCAACTTACACATATTTTGCAAACAACACTGAGCAAGATCCTACAGCACCTGAAACTACAGCATACAAGAAAGGAAGCAGCATATGCCAATAGGGTCTAAGATCTTGTCCAAAAACAGCAAGTATAAGTTCTCCTCTCCTAAATGTTACATAAGTTGATCACACAAAATGCAACTATGTGAATCAACATCGTGCTCCAAATTTTTAGTTTTATATAGAATCATGTATCCCTACCTGTATATGTAGTGATTCAAGGCGACAAATAAGATCAGAGACAGACAGTACACAAGGAATGTAATGTTGCTGTACTTTTCTGCCAATTGTTCTAGTGTGTACACTGCAAGAAACGTGTTACCATTAATTAACAACAAATATGATCAAGAAAGGCTTGGTGAATGTAGATATTCTAGTAAAAATTACACATGTAAATTGTTAAAAGCAAGTCATACCAGGTGACTGGTGATTGCCGAAGGCAACTAGAAATATGTTTCCTAGAACAATAAAGGTTGTTGCAGCCAGTACCCTGAAATGGAAATAATGGACATTGAGATCTACTTAACATTGTCGATTTAAGATTAGATTCCATTTATGGTTCTGCAAATTAGCTCACTTCAGAATTTAACATACTTGACAGTCACCATTTTGTTGAATAAGAAGTAAGTAAATGCAATGTTTGATACAGACTGAACAGAACCAAGGGCTGCAAGAAGGGACTGCAAGGCAAAAAGACAAAGACCAAAAAAATAAAAATAAAAAAAGAAAATTATTGAGTTGCCTCGAGGTAATAATAATTTTAGACCTTAGATACAACAATTTGTAATTTGAAATACAAAAAATATAATCCAACCACACATATCCAGATCCCAAGGCTAGGAAAATGGCAGGATTTTACTGACCTGAGCGGTATATCCAAATGAAATGAAATTAAGGCAGTTTCCAAGAATGAAAAATACAATCCCTGCATTTGAAAAATTGTAGATTTAATGAATGAAAATCAGTAGTGACATTAAATTCAGAACCTCTTTAAAAAATTAATCAACATAAGATCGGACTTTACCAACTCTCCAAGAATGGAAGTATACAATAGGTTTCAGTGAATGCTTTCCATTTGTTCCATCACTATCTAGCACAGAATACCTTTTCCTCTGCAAACAATTTAGCAAGACTCAACAATAATGGCGACATGATCCAAATATGAAAAATAGTGCCATCATCAATATGTAATCGATAACTGAAAATTCAGGAAAGGACTAAAATCTGTCAATTTTCACAGAAGTCTCAAACAAAAGGGATAGCTGACAGACTAAGGCCAAAACTCAAACATGTCCTAGATAATTAGTGCATTCATCTGATCAATAAAATTAAGATTTAAGCATTTGAACTGAAGTGGACAGTAATTTCTAAAGATAATACCTGAGGTTAAACACTGTTAGAAATAGATGAAAGTCTACCAAACTATTATTCTTGATCCATATTTAATATATTTGTTTTATAACAAAGTCTTATTCTACCTTGACAGCTTTAGCAGGTTCGGGTCTAGATGCAGCATCATTTCATGCGTTGGCTAACTCTATGGATGGCTCAGATGGCCTCTTTGAACCACTACTTGTAGAAGAAACCAACACTGCACCGGCCTATATCAAATACAAACAAAAACATTAGAGAGAAATAATGACAAACTTACCTTTTTTTTTCACATAAACCCCACCACAAAAAATATCAACTTCATTTGCAATCAGAAAGCACCAGCATCAGCCCTTAGTCAAAACTAATAGGCTGAAAACAAAGTAAAGCATAAAAGCAGGGACATTCATCTATGCTACTGTGCAAATGCAATGAGCAAAGCTAGTAAAAGAACAAAAGAAAGTAAACATTATTTGTTTACTCTACTGTTTATTGTAAGTCTTTTTCTATTTCTCTTCTCTGCTCTCTTCAAATTACTATTCTATTCTACTCTACTGTTTAGATTAAATTAACCAGTTTTGGTATTTATAAAGGAATCTATAATACAGAAGAAAAGAAAAGAATAGAGTCTCTCTCTTTCTCTCTCTTTGGCTCTCTCACACTGTCCCAACTAGCCGCCCTCTTAAGTGAAGACCGCCATAACCACAAGCTGCTGCTGCTATTGCTTTGCTTGTGTTCTATTCAAACACGCATAGATCAGATATTTTAGATAGATAGATAGATAGATAGAGAGAGAGAGAGAGAGAGAGAGAGAGAAAGTAAGAGGAAGTGTGTTGGTAGGATGGATAAAAGCTGTCTTTCCTCTGGTGAGTCAACCACTACTAGTAACAGTTATGTTACCGTTAATAGCAACAACAACAACAACAGTAGAGATCATTATCTCAAGCATCTCAACAACCTCAACAAGCTTTCTCATAAGATCTCTAAACCTACTCCTTCATCATCTACCCTTACTTCAACTCCTCCAAATGCAATCGTCAAGAAACCTTTACCCGCACCCCCACCCTCAACAACCACTTTTGACCATCATAATCAGAATCAGAATCAAAATCTGCCACCTCAATCTCACCAGAATCTCTAGGCCCAGCACCAGCATCAACCGCCTGTTTACAATATCAACAAGAACGATTTTCGAGATGTCGTCCAGAAACTCACCGGTTCCCCTGCTCACGAGCTCTTTTCCACCCCTCCCCCTATACATCAACCCAAGCCTTCTAGCTTCTATCTCCAACGTATCAGTCCTCCTCCCCTGGCGCAAATTAGCAACCGCCCCCCTCCCGTGCTAGCATGTGCCCCACCTCTAATTCCTCCCCCTAACCACCCCACCACCATCCCCTCCAATACCAACAACAATGGAGGAAACTTCATCCAACGGCCTATTGCTCCTCTATCCCCTCTTTCACCTTTTTTGGCTATACACGTCGCGATCGAATCTCCCGTCTCGGCCTACATGCGTTACCTCAAGAACTTGATCTCGATACCCGATCCGAACTTCAAGCCCCAATTCTCAGGATTCTCTCCTTTGGCTCCGCTAGTTTCGCCTTGGTGGAACAACTTAAGTGATACATCTCTGCAGCAGGGGATTATTCCCCCACCGATATCATCGCAACAGCAAATGGTATCCAAATGACACACGAGCTCGCCACACAGAGAGAGAGAGAGTTTGCTGTGTTTTCTCTATGACAAACTTACCATGAAGAAGAGAAGTATAGCAAACATTTAGGAGGAGAAAAGAAAGGAGGGAGTGGAATGTTTGGGAGAGAGAGAGGTCGTGAAAGGGTGGAGGCGTGATGGAGCAAAGCAAAGGCAGTGAAAGGGCTAAGACTTGAAGAGAAGATAAAATGATTTTAGGGTTAAAGAGATTTTAGGTTTATGGCAAATGGGTTTCATGAGGTGTAAAACATGTGTATGTTTAAACTTATTAACCAATAATAATGTGACATGTGAGATATTTTAAATATATATATATATATGCTTTGGCTTTTTTCATTTTTATAAGCACTAATTGTTTTTATTTAACTTCTAAAATAAATTATAATAATTTTTACTTAAGCACAAATGTTATATTATTTCAAAATAAGATTTTATTCAATATTTTGAATTTCCTAAAATTTTTATCAAAAAATTAAACAATGTGATTTTAATCACTTTGAAACTATAAAATAATTTATTTATTTCATAAAATTTCCATGTTTAAAAATTTACTTCTTATTAATTTTATTTTAAAAATTTATTATTTAATTTATACAAAAATATTATCTTTTATTTAAATATTTTTAAAAATTATTTTTAATTAAATATTAAAACATAAAATTGTATTATTTTGAGATTTTTTACTTCTCTATTTATTGAAATTTAAAATATTATATTCATAATGCTTGAAAGAGAAGATGAAAAATGTGAGAGGGAAATGGGAAAGATTACATATTCACATACTTGTCACACTGTTATAAAAATATGATAAATATTTGATTGAATAAAGACAAAAGTGACAAATAAGATGAATAGGCAGGTTTGACTTTCAGACCAATGTTATATTTCCCATTTTTTTTAAAAAATGCCAAATAAAAAAATTATAAAGTGACAAATATGTAAAAACTTCTTGTAGTGAGGTCCACCAATTAAAGCCTCTTCAACAAGATGCACTGGCAAATGTTCCATCCCATCAAAGAATAAAGGTGGAAAATTTTTCTCCAAAAGGCATAAGGTTATAACCACTCAATTTTGAATATTCTTTAAGTCTTTCCATGTATTCACTTTAGAGCACAATTGCCTAAAAAAGTGAGCAAGCTCAATCAATTTTTCAACAACATTTATAGGTAATGCTCTACGAGCTACAAGAGGAAGTAATTGTTGTATGAATATGTGATTATCATGACTTTTGAGGCTCTAAATGTCGTCTTTAATATACACACATCGAGAAATATTTGATGCGTAACCATCTGGCACCTTCACTCTCTTCAACACATTTAAGAAGACTACTTTGTTTTCTTTGTTTATTGAGAAGCATGCAGGAGGCAAATATGCTTTATGCTTTCCCATTTCTTACGAATGCAATGGTTTCCTTATTCCCATTTGATGCAAATCATGTCGGGCCTTTAAATTATCTTTAGACTTTTTGGGATCTCCTAACAATGTCCAAAGGATATTATGGGCAAACATTCTTGTCAACATGCATGACATCAAGATTATGTTGAAATAAATTATGCTCCCAATATGGTAGTTCAAAGAAAATGCTCTTCTTCTTCCAAATGCTTCCACAATTCATAATCTCAAAATCTTTCCTCTCTCTTTTATGAAGATCTTCCATTCTATATTCAGTAAGTACACATTGCACTTGTTGTTTCATATCAAATCTAGTCATCTGAATAGGAGGAGGTAAAAATTCCCTTTTGCCATTAAAAGACACTTTATCTTTCTGAAATTTATGAGAAAAAGGTAGAAATCAACGATGACCCAAATAGCAAAACATCCTACTATGATGTAACCATTGAGATGTTGTACTCATAGAACAAGAAGGACAAGCTTTCTCCCCTTTGGTACTCCAACCCGACAAGTCAGCATATGCTGGAAAGTCGTTAATAGTCCATAGTAAAGCTGCATGTAACTTAAACATTTGTTGACATGATGCATCATAAGTAACCACACCTTCATTCCACAAATCTTTTAATTCTTCAATCAATGGTTGTAAGTAAACATTAATTTTATTTCCAGGACCTTTCGAGCCATGAATAAGCACAGACAGCATGAAGAATGATTGTTTCATACACAACCATAGTGGCAAATTATAAGGTATTAATACCACAGGCCATGTACTATGAGCTATGGACATAGTCCTAAAAGGATTGAAACCATCAACAGCTAATCCAAGCCTCACATTGCAACATTCAGCAGCAAAGTTTAGATATTTTTTATCAAAGTTTTTCCAAACAAGACTATTAGCAAGATGTCTTAACACACCATCATTTATGCGATCCTCTGATGCATTATTTGGCTCATCAAACTGTTTATACCTAGAGGTATGATAGACTACACAACTATGAAGATTCTCATGCTCATTTCTAAATAACATATAGTTATTACGACATACTGGTGGACACTTAAATATATATGGTTAATAAGGGCTTAATTCATCATATTGCATTAATAGTGTCATTAAATTCCTCAATTTAAGCATATTTGTAGTCTTTGCATCTTTTGAATTAACTTTCTCTTAATTTTGATTTTGTTGTAGGTTCGGTAAAATGTTCATAACTTTCTATTTATAAATAAGAATGGTTCAAATCATGATTTTTTAGAAAGCTGATTAAATTATCTACAAGATTGTATTTCACAAGCATCATCAAATTCGAGATCTTTTAGTGACTAAAAATGGGCTTGAAATGAACCCATCTGTAGTTTTGGCCCAGCCTGCCCATGCCTCAGTATTTTGACCATATCTATTGGCATACGTATCCAAATTGTATGAATCAAGATGTTCTAGAAAGCTAAGAGAAATATCTACAACTTTCAAAATTCTAAGCAATTCGATGACTAAATTGGTGGTCAAAGTCGATGCACATGATGATCCCAATTGTCAACAATATATTTGACTTTTGTCCTTTTGTATTTTGACAAGTTTGCCCCTAAATGTATCTATAAATAGAGGTGCCTTATGACCTATTAGGGCATCTTGGCCTTGGCTAGGATCACTTATTATTGTGTTTTTCTCTCTTGTGTTTTTATGTTATTAATAAATCATTTTTTCCTTGCAATTTGTTTTCTTTCTTTGATAATGTCTTACTAAATTCTCGCTTGCTAAAGTGAAATGGTAAAACCTTTAATATGAGTATAAGGATTTTATAACCCTTTGATATGTGCTTAATAATCATAATCTTTGTTATTTATTTTATATGATTTATATTTATTTTCCTAATCAATCTTGGCACCACTTGTAAAGTGGAGGTCTTCATCTATTGTAGACAATCCTTGGCACATCAAATGCTTGGATCATTTCTAGATGTCGTATGGTTCTTTCTTATCGACACAAGTCTAGTTAGAAACCTTGATTTGGTGTAGACATATGGTGATTGGCACATTGGATGCTTGAATCGATTTACAACAGGTGGTATAAATAGTGGTAACGAAACAAATATAATTCATATAACTAAAATGGGCTTAAATGACATATCTTCCAATTGGAACCTCATTGATGTGTGGATTCCAATTAAGTTATGATTGGGTTATTGATGAACACTTAAATATGCATGTTTAATAAGAGTTTAGTTCATCATATTGCATTAATAGTGTCATTAAATTCCTCAACTTAAGCATATTTGTAGCATTTGCGTCTTTGGAATTAATTTCTATTAATTTTGGTTTTGTTATAGGTTCGGTAAAATGGGCATAACTCTCTATTTATAGATCAGAATGGTGCAATTCTTAATGTTTTGGAAAGCTGATTTAATTGTCTACACGATTGCATTTCACAAGCATCATCAAATTCGGGCTCTTAGTGGACCAAAATTGGGTTTGAAGTGAATCCATCTATAGTCTCGGCCCAGTCTGACAAGGCTTCAATATTTGAACCGTATCTCTCACAATACGTATCCAAATTGTGCAAATCAATATGTTCTAGAAAGCTGAGAGAAATATCTACAACTTTCATGAAGACATGTGATTAAAATTCACAAAGTTTCGATGTCAAAATTGATGGTCAAAGTCGGTGCCTAATGATCCCAATTGTCAAAGATATTTACAACTAATATTTGACAATTATGCCCTTGTAATTTGACAGTTTGCCCCTGGATGTATCTATAAATAGAGGTGCTTTGTGACCCATGAGGGCATCTTGGCCTTGGCTGGAACATTTTGGCTTTGGCTAGGATCTTGTATTGTGTTTTGTGTGTTTATGTTATTAATGAATTTCCTTTTTCTTGCATTTTAGTTTCTTTCTATTATAATGTTCTTCTAATTTCTCTTTTGCTAAGGTGAAAGGGTGAACCCCTTGATATGAGAATAAGGATTCTCTAACCCTTAATATGTGCTTAATAATCTTAATCTTATAATGTTTATTCAATATGATTTATATTTAAATTCTTAATCAATCTTGACACCACTCGTAAAGTGGAGGTCTTGATCCATTGTCGACAATCCTTGGCACATCAAATGCTTGGATCCTTTCCAGATGATGTATGGTTCTTCCTTACCGACACGAATCTAGTTAGGAACCTTGATTTGTTGTAGACATATGATGATTGGCACATTGGATGCTTGAACCCCTTTACAAGAAGTGGTATAAATATTGGTAATGAAACAAATATAATTCATATAACTAAAATGGGTTAATTATCCTTATTTGAAATATCAAAGGCGGATCCCCTAACCTTAGCCTTCATTATTATTGTGTTAATTCCTCTTGTATTTTAATTATTCTATTGTTTATGAACTTTTTATTTTTTTACTATGGTAGGTTCTACCACCTTATGAAATTGTTCTTTAATTTACTATGGTTGGTTATACCACCTATTTCTATGGATGGTTTTACCTCATCTTGCCTTTTGTTTTATATTTGATTGGTCGGTAATACCGCCTACCATCTTACATATTTATTGATATTATCTTGTCATTTCTTTGAATTATTCATATCACATTTGTTTAGCTTATAATTTGTAACGCTTAAATTCCCTTTCTCGTGGATCGACCCCGGTCTCACCGGGTTTTATTACTTCGACACTCTTATACTTGGGAGACAAACCTTTTTCGGATGTGTCAAGTTTTTGGCGCCGTTGCCGGGGAAGGTAAAAATTGGCGTGCAAAATTGTAAGTGTTCTCTTTTCTCATCTTAGATCTAAATTTTTTATTGTTTTCATCTTTTGCTCTCTTTTCTTCTAACTTTCTTGCATGAAAATTTGGTCACGAACATCTAGTGGTAGACTTGTAGAAAAACATCATCTTCCTTAGAAAACATGGCCAACAATCATGAGGAAATATTCACGGATGAAGGGGACAACCGTTCGCAACAAAATGATCAAAACCAACGAAGAACCCTTCAAAGACTACATGAATCCGGTAAGGACTAGTGCACCATCTTGTGTAGTTTCTCCTCCAGATTCAATCCATTTCAATTTCAAACCAAGTTTTGTTCGACTTCTACCCACTTTTCATGGCCTTGACATGGAGAACCCATATTCGCACTTGAAAATCTTTGAAGAGGTATGTAGCTCCTACACTGACCCAAATTGTAGCATAAACACCATTAGATTAAAGCTTTTTCCTTTTTCTTTAAAAGATAAAGCTAGAACATGGCTACAAAATTTGAGGTCGAATTCCATCAGTTCATGGGATGAGATGAAACAACAATTTTTGAAAAAATTTTTTCCTACCCATAGAACAAATTCTCTTAAAAGACAAATTTCTGATTTCTCTCAAAAACAAGGGGAAACCCTTTACCAATGTTGGGATAGGTATAAAGAACTACTTAATACCTGTCCTCACCATGGGTTTGAAACTTGGAGAATAGTTGCACATTCTATGAAGGGTTAACACCTCAAGATAGGCAACTAGTGGAATTAATGTGTAATGGAGAATTTAAAGAAAAAGACCCTGAGGAAGCACTTGACTTCCTAGATTCCTTGGCAGAAAAGGCACAAAATTGGGACACTGCTGGCACCTATGAGGTACCAGGCAAGGCCCCAACCTCGACATCCAATAGAGGCATTTACAACCTTAGGGAAGACCATGACCTTCAAGCCAAATTTGCATCCCTAGCTAGAAAAGTCGAGGCTTTAGAGATGAAAAAGAGTGGTCAATTAAATCTATTCAAGAAAATGTCTGTAACATTTGTGATGACAATGACCATTCTACTGATGATTGCCCAACTTTGCCTGCCTTTAGGGAATGTCTCCATGAAGAAGCCAATGCCTAAACACTTTAAAAAGGCCAAATCACAATCCATATTCACAAACCTACAATCCTGGTTGGAGAAATCATCCAAATTTTAGCTGGAAAAATGACAATCATGCACAATCTTCACAAGTCCCTTTTCAAGCACACAAACATTTTCAAAATTCTCATGATCATGCATATGCTCCTCCTCCTAGGAATGACCTTGAAGAAACATTGCATTCATTCATTACAAAGCAAGAGACTTTCAATAGTCAAACTGCTCAAACATTAGCAAATTTGTCAGAAACTCTTGCAAAATTTGCATCTACATTTAGCATCCAAGAGAAGGGAAAATTTCCTTCTCAAACATTGCAAAACCCCAAAGATCAATCTAACTCAAATGCAGGGAGTTCAAATAACCATTATTTTGACCAAGCTAAATCAGTCATGACCCTTCGCAATGGTAAGGTTGTTGAAAAACAATTCCTAACCCTTGTGAGAAAGAAGAAGAATCGATCTCTAAAGGGCAGGAAGAGGTTGCCAAACCAAAACCTAGCGAAGAGGAAACCAAATCCTCATCTGTGCCTCCATTTCCTCAAGCATTAGCCACACAAAAGAAGCCAACTCACAATTCTGAAATCTTTGAAATTTTCAAACAGGTAAAGGTCAACATTCCCTTGCTTGATGTGATCAAACAGGTACCTTCTTATGCAAAATTTTTGAAAGACTTGTGCACTGTGAAAAGAAAACTGAATGTGAAAAAGAAGGCCTTTCTAGCTGAGCATGTAAGTGCTATTCTTCAAAATAATAATACAGTGAAATATAAGGATCCAGGTTGTCCTACAATTTCATGTGTTATTGGGAGACCATAAAATTGAACAAGCTTTACTTGATCTTGGTGCTAGTGTGAATTTGCTTCCATACTCGGTTTTTCAAAAACTCAATCTAGGTGAGTTAAAACCGACTTCTGTGACTCTTTGCTTGCTGATAGATCAATTAAATACCAAGAGGAATAGTAGAAGATGTGTTAGTTCAAGTCGATAAATTCTTTACCCAGTGGATTTTATTGTCTTGGACACACAACCAGTGGAAGTAAGCAATTCAATTCCTGTTATTTTAGGGCGTCCATTTCTAGCTACCTCTAATGCTTTGATTAATTGCAGGAATGGAGTCATGAAGCTATCATTTGGGAACATGACATTGGAACTTAATGTTTTTAATATGTGCAAACAACCAAATGAAGAAGAAGATGAAATTGAGGGCCAATGTAATTGAATCTATTGTGGAAGATCACATCCAAAAAGGGAGTTCTTCTGACCCTTTGGAAACTTGTTTAGTGAATTCGTTAGAATCAAGTATGGAACTAGAACATGATCTTTCTAATATGTGTTCCTTACTGGATTGTGCACAGGTATTGGAAAAAGGCTCAAAATCAAGATTTGAAGAATTGGGGCAAATGAATGAAAGCAAGGAAGATGAAGCTCCCAAGCTAGAATTGAAGCCCTTACCTGAAGGACTGAAATATGCATATCTTGGGGAGAATCAGACATATCCGGTGGTAATTTCTTCATCCCTCACATGCGAGCAACAAGGTAAGTTGATAGAAGTGCTTAAAAGGCATAAAAATGCAATTGGGTGGACTTTAAAAGATATAAAAGGCATTAACCCTTTAATTTGCACACATAGAATACATTTAGAGGAAAATGCCAAAACATCTCAACAACCTCAAAGGAGATTAAATCCACACATGAAAGAGGTCATTAGGGCTGAAGTTCTCAAACTACTTGATTTGGGAATTATCTATCCTATTTCTGATAGTAAGTGGGTAAGCCCTACACAAGTAGTACCTAAAAAATCTGGCATTACAGTTGTTAAAAATGAAAAGGGAGAATTATTGCACTCGTGTCTCGTCTAGTTGGAGGATGTGCATTGATTATAGAAAATTAAATGATGTCACTAGAAAAGACCATTTTCCCTTACCTTTCCTTGACCAAATTCTTGAAAGAGTAGCAGGGCACCCCTACTACTGCTTTCTTGATGGATACTCAGGCTATTATCAAATTCCCATTGCACTTGAAGACCAAGTAAAGACTACATTCACGTGCCCCTTTGGCACTTTTGCATTTAGGAGAATGCCTTTTGGACTTTGTAATGCTCCAGCTACCTTTCAAAGATGCATGCTAAGCATTTTTAGTGATATGGTTGAGCATTGTTTAGAAGTTTTCATGGATGATCTAACTGTCTTTGGAAACTCTTTTGATAATTGTCTCGAAAACTTAGAAAAAGTCCTAAAAAGGTGTGTAGAAAAAGGTCTTATTTTGAATTGGGAAAAATGTCATTATATGGTCACTTCAGGAATTGTCTTAGGTCATGTGGTGTCTTCTAAGGAAATTGAAGTGGACAAAGCAAAAGTGGAATTAATTTCCCATCAGCCTCCACCAAAAACAGTTAAAGAGGTTCGTTCATTTTTAGGGCATGCTGGATTTTATAGGAGGTTCATAAGAAATTTTAGTGCTATATCTAAACCTCTTTGTAACCTCTTAATAAAAGATACTTCCTTTGAATGGACTCAAGAATGTCAAAATGCCTTTGATACATTAATTGGGCTTTTAACTACTGCTCTAATTATGCAATCTCCTGATTGGTCCTTGCCTTTTGAATTGATGTGTGATGCAAGCGACTATGCCGTTGGTGATGTCTTAGGACAAAGAAAAGAAGGTAAGCCTTATGTGATATACTATGCAAGTAGGACTTTAAATAATGCACAAATGAATTACACAACAACTGAAAAAGAACTACTTGCAGTAGTATTTGCATTGGACAAATTTCGATCCTATTTAATCGGTTCTCCAACAATTGTTTACACTGACCATGCAGTTGTGAGATAATTAATGTCTAAACAGGATGCAAAACCTAGATTGATACGGTGGATCTTATTGCTCCAAGAATTCAACATCACAATAAAGGATAAGAAAGGAGCCGAAAATGTCGTTGATGATCATCTTTCAAGACTAACGACAGGGGGGGGGGGGGGGGGGGAAAAAAAGGGGGGGGGGGGGGGTGGGGGGGGACATTAATTGAAACTTCACCTATCAATGATTCTTTTCATGATGAATTTTTATTTTCGTTGCTACTGTACTGGTGTGCTAATATTGGTAAATTTATCTTGCGACAGGGAAAAATGGCCACCTTCATTGGAAGCGCAAGACAAAAGAAAATTTTTAACGAGGTTGAAAAATTTTACTGGGGATGATCCGTATTCTTTTCAAATATTGTCCGGATCAAAATAATAAGAAGCTGCCATACCCGGACAATGAGGTAAGTAGTGTCATTAACTTTTGTATTCTGCAAGCATGTGGAGGACATTTTCATCAGAAAAAACCGCTTTTTTGCTAAGATCTTACAATGTGGATTTTATTGGCCCACCTTATTTAAAGATGCACATGCATTTTGCAAAACGTGTGAAAATTGTCAAAAATTGGGATCCATTTCAAAAAGAAACATGATGCCTTTGAATCCCATTCTTGTTATCGAAATCTTTGATTGTTGGGGTATTGATTTTATGGGACCCTTTCCACCGTCATTTGGTTTTGTGTATATCCTTGTTGCAGTAGAATATGTTTCAAAATGGGTCGAGGCAACTCCATGTCGAAACAATGACCACAAAACAGTTGTAAAATTCTTGAAAGAGAATATCTTGAGTAGATTTGGAATTCCTCGAGCCATTATTAGTGATGGGGGTACGCATTTTTGTAATAAACCATTTGAAACCTTAATGAAATATGGAATAACCCATAAAATTTCTACACCTTATCACCCAAAAACAAGTGGACAAGTTGAATTAGCTAATAGGGAGATAAAACAGATCCTAGAAAAAACGGTTAACCCAAATCGTAAAGATTGGTCTTTAAGACTTAGTGATGCACTTTGCGCTTACTGAACTGCTTTTAAAACATCATTGGGAATGTCTCCTTATAGACTAGTTTATGGAAAACCTTGTCACTTACCTGTGGAAAT
>SNVD02008202.1:0-33435 GCA_013180625.2 Boswellia sacra | reverse complement strand
GACCTGTAACTCTTCCCCTATTGTGTTGCCTATGATATCTCGCACAGCTAATGGTTTAGGGATAATGCCGAGAACTTTACTTCCTCCCAAGGATGCAGCTGTCGACACACACCCCATTAACCCAAGACTACCCCCTCCATAAATCAAATGAATACCCCTCGCAGCTAATGTCACTACAAGAACTTTTTACATACTTATCACTTTATTATTTATATATTTAACGGTTTTGAAGAATAGTGCCACCTATAACACTAATCGGATAAGTCAAACCTACATTTTGATATTACTTCTTACTTTTTGTCTTATTTTAATTAAATATTTATCACATTTAAAAAAAAGTGACATGTATGTAATAAAAAACCTTTTGGCTTTTTCTTCTTTTCCCTCTTATGCTTTTTAGTCTCCCTCTTCTCATTTCACTTTTGTGCTTTCGCTTCACTTTTGCCCTACCATTTTCACTTTCTCAATCCCATACACCCACGAATCATCACCTCACATCTTGAAGCTAATTTTGAGGGAGCCCAAACCAAACCCGAAACTCGATCCCAAAGAAACTAGATTCGAGCAGTGGCCGCTGTAAGAATCAAAACGAAGTAGATGGATTCGGCGACAGCGAAAGAGGCATGTTTCATGAAATTTGCATCGAAGCAAGGAGAGGGACTGAGGCAACACTATCTGCACCACATCCACCAACGCCAGCTCTAAGTTTGTCAGAAATCCCACAATCTCAATCGCCTTGAAACATAGCATAGTGAACTTAAATCTAGGGGTAAGTCTACAAAATCCAACTATAGTTTTGACCATTTGCTCGATTTATGAAGTTTCTAGAAAAACAATCTGTGAAAATCAAGATTGATTAGGTTTATTGAATGTTAACATATTGTTTGACTTAATTGTGGGTTGGAATTGATAGATTAGTGTCTGACTTTTTTCAAATCAACAATTAGGATGTTTAAAGAGGTTTTTTTTTTTTCAAATTGTTCTCTCGCTCATGCTTTCTCTCTATGCAATGCAAAAATCCAATAATCGCATCGCAAACATTTATAAAAATTAGCAACGATGGCCAGCTGATTCCATGTGGCTGTACTGGTGGCCGCTCTCTGTTTCTTCTTCTCAACACATATGGTTCAACAAGGTGGCGTCTTTCTCTTTGTCACTTGTAATGTTACTTCATTTCTATTTCCACTATTTTAACTAATTTAGTTTACTACTAGGTTGGTGTCAATGGCTAGCTCGAAGTCTTTTCCACTCATCCTAAGATCAGCCAATCCTTTTCTTCACAGTTATTTTCTTTCTTCTCCTCCTTTCTACATTGCTTTTTAATTATTTATCTTAATTAGTGATTCATTTTGCAGATGAAGTAAAAGAGATCAATCCACTGCTTAGTTACTGCTATTGATTCTACCCTGCGGCTTAGATTGCTCATGCTTTGCTACTGGTTCTTTATTTCTCTCTTTTTTTCTTTTTTCTTTTCTAAATCCCACATGTTTTTATAGTCTATCTCAACGCTGTTGCCACCATTGCCATTGCCCCTTTCGCCATTGTTTTGGATAGGTGCCATCATCTCCAGCTGTCTCTTTCCCTCCTTCAGAATATGTGAGCATAATTTCTCTTACTATAAAATGCTCCTATCGTCTTTTACTAGATGTTAGAACAAATCACACTGAGATTGATATCTATTTTGAAATAAATCTATCATAAAATCTTCATACCTTCGTGTCTGAATTTTTTTATTAAAGATGCAAGTAAATGGTTGCATATGGCTTCTTTTTAGTTGGGCTATTCACTTCCAAGGAATAGCATTTTTGCCATCTGGTTCTTAAATCTTTATAACTTTGACAACTATTACCCAGGTGTTAACAATTAGACAAATGAACTAGCCCATGTAAACTTTAGTTATTCAGTTTAATATATTTACATTGATTCATATATATTTTAATAAATCTTGCAAATTATTGTCCATATAATATCCAACAGGAAAGCGAGACCAAAGATGATTCTCTCCACCTTTGTTACTCAACCAATTGAAGTAAGTCCTCAACATTAAAGAATTTTAAGTAACTATCATTCAATTTTTATTATTCTTGAACTGAACTTTTATATGTCTTTACATAGCCATGATATTAATCTTCGCTAAACTAAAAGTTGTTGCTTCCACATGTTTCTACCATCTTGCAAAGAAAGCTCAAGGTACTTACTTTTTCACCTTCTGTCTATTAGGACTTTTTACTGGCTTGCAACATCGAACTTAATAATTTGGGAAAATAACCCATTGTTGATATTTTGTGCTTGATTCACCCGCTCAAATAAAAAATTAAAAAATAAAAGAGATAATTGTTACTCATGGTTTAGCTTTATTAGGAACAAATAACGCTAAAATTTTCTAATCACTCTAAACTGCCTTTTGGTTTTCGATTTTTTTCATTAATATTTTAATTTGATTTTTATTTGTTTACTGGAGGAAATTAAAACTCAAGAGCTTGAGAGTGGAATAGGCTGGTATATTGGCTTAAGAGGTTTAAATTTACTTGGCCCATTATATGTTCTAATTGTAAAAGTAAAATATTTATACAACAACATTATATTTTTAAAGGTAAGATATTCATATAATTGTAACACATGCAATAGTAATACAATTATCCAAATAGTAATCCCACAATAGTAGCAAATTTATTTATTACCATCATATCATAGGTAATATAATATATAGTTTGCAATGATTCAAATCAGTGTTATTATTACTACATAATAAGTTGATCAACTAGTCTTAGACTTATCTTTATTAACATAAAATCAATGATTCTTTGCTAAATATCCTTAGGCAAACGTGAAGGAGAGAAAACATGTAATTTATCTTTGTTAAAATAATAAGTGCATGGCGTCCACTCATGTCAGTGTAGTATGTTGCTGAGTAAAGCTTTAAAAGTGTAAATAGGGTTAATTAGGACAATATAATACTATTTAAAATTTTAAGTTAATTGGGAATTGAATTCTTGTATTGCTTAGTTGTGGTTTTTTTTTTCTTTTTTCTTTTGATTGTAGAGATGTCTTCATGTCTTGTGGTTTAGGAGCTGAAAAGGCCAAATTTTCATGTTATCAAGTGAGAAGCTGCTCTCAAATATTGAATTTTGTGAACATATTAAGAATGTTGAATTGCAAAGTTTGGAAATAATTGTTCATACTTTTGAATGATGTCATCATTAAATGCTAAAACTTTGTCTTCTCTCTATTATTTATTTTTTTTATTTTTGGGGAAGGTTGCAGTCAGATTCTAGTTGTACCTTTGCTTAGATTTTCTAAAACTTTGCTTAAACAACCTCTTAAGGATTTGTTTAGCCAGATTCTAGTTCTTGCTGCATTGATATTGTCAATGCTTAAAAAGTTTCTTGAAAACTTCTTTATATTTTCCCTAGAAAAAGAAGTATGGTCCCACTATTTATTTAGTCATCAATTATTATTTTTTAATATAATTCAAAAATCCCTCGTCCTTTTATCATTCACTAAGTTCTTATTAAACTGAGGGCTACGTGCACAGCTTAGAAGCCTAGGAGCCAGGAAACATGTGAGACATCTACATGTCTCAAGAAGGTGGCCCTGAGGGGATTAGAATCTTTAACCTCAATGATAGGGCCAAGGTGTATGATTCCACTATTCAATGAGCAATATCCTCATTAAGTGCAAATTCTAAGACACATTAGGAGTGGAGAGTCTATCCCTACACTGACCTGCCCTGGGCCTGTCACTCATCTCTTTCTGATAGGGTTCTGCAGGTCATATTGAATCTGCCATGCAGCCATTTTTATAATTTGTCATTGGGAATTGGACAATCTGTTGTTTTGGAGTCTTCTAACAGAGGTTGTTATTAACTGGAAACGTGATAGCCTTAGCTCTTATGGTATGGGGTGAATGCCAAATGCTCAGTCGATTGTCATTTTAGTACTTTTCATTATAGGTTGTGTAAATGAAAAGAGTATAAATGTTTTCAAACAAAGAGAACTGATAACTCTGTTTTTAGATTTTACATTGTTTAAGTGGTAATAGAAGAGTACTATGATTCCTTACTGTAGCCACTTTGATAAATAAAACCTATTCTGGAAGGCATAGGAGAGGAGATCTAATATCTGAACCACTAGTAAGACTTGAAACAAGTCTTCACTCCCATAAATCATATATCTGATGCTTCGAATTCAACCAGGTTCATTTTTCTGAGAAATCAGACATATCGGATACAAAAGAAAAGGTATCAGTCTCTGGTGGGTGATCTCGTTTTGGCCGTTTTGGCTCACAACTATTCCAGAAGACTGCGGGGTTGGTTTTGAGATCTCGTCCAGACAGATAGGTATTTCTGCAGTTTAACTACATTTGTGAAGACACTATGCACAGATTATATTTTTAGCTCAGCTTGATTGTTTATTGTATGGTATATTCTTTGTTAAGGCTAAATTAGGTGAGAAGAATAAATTCTATTACGATGAAAGCCTTAAAAGATGGGTTGAGGAACCAACCTTGGCACTACCACCAACTTTTGCTGCATTCCAGAATGGAATGCCTGATAACAATATAAATGATGACGTACCTAAAATTGAAAGCTTCCACACGAGTACAGGGCCAGAGACTCAGAGCCCAATTACTTCTGATAGGATTTCAGGAATCCCACCCATACCACCCAATTCAAATCAGTTTTCTGCTCGTGGACTGATGGGTGTTCGCTGAAGGTATAGAATCAGCAGCTTGAAACTATATCTGAATTTCTTTTTCTTTATGTACATATGTATTTACTTAATTATTTGTCCTATCGGATATTATAATATGTGCAAATTGTTTCAGATATGTTGACACTTTCAACAAAGGCAGTGAGACCCCAGCTAATTTATTAACTGCTTTCAATTTGTTCGGTTCTCACCTCTGAGGTGATCCCTTTAGTACCTATAACAGCATAACAGTCATTTTCATCACCCAACATTACTGATTGGGCCAACATAGCAGCACCAATAAGAAAAGCTAAGGCGAAGAAAGCAGAGGGAACTTCTTTTATCCAAGGCCAGTTGCACCAATAGTTGCACAGGTTTTTCTTTATCTTAATACTATTTTATTGGCATTTTGGTTTATTTTATCAATTCTTTCTTTCCCCTGCTTCCTGCTGATAGCATTTGTAGTTCTTGGTTTATAACCATGTCAGAATTATGGAAGAAAGCATCTTATTGTATCTATGTACATAAATATAAGTGATATGCAAAGCACAAATTACCATGGCATCAAGGTTTTGAATTTTGGTATGGAGATGTTATGTTGTAATTTAGGAAATAAAGGCACATCCTTTAAATATACATGGAGTTCTAGGCATGATGATCTGAAAAGTACAGCAGATAGTGATACTTTCCTTTGGGTTAGATAATAAGTTATTTGCTTTAGTTAGATAATAAATATAGTTCGCCAACTGGGCTTTATCCAGAACAAGCACTCTTTCCATGGCCTCTGCACCTTAGTCTTCAGCTCAAGTTGATCTCTCTTGCTCTCAACTCAACCTCTTTTTGCTTCCCAACACAACCCAGAATCAAATTTAGTTGCCCTTGTGTTCAAGCAATGGTTTTTTTTTTAATTCATCTGGGTTTGCTTTTTTAAATATATTTATTTATCTGAGTTTATTATTTATTTGTTGCAGTTGGTTAGTGATGATTTATTAATCATAAAGGAAGGTGGAAAATGAATTGTTTTTCATTTTGATTAATGGTTATTTTTTTTGATCAGGCTGTGCCAACTAGGAATGTTAATAAGGATGCCAATGTCTTCCAGCTGATTCAAAAACACCAGGTAATGTTGTATTGCTGTTAGTTTAAAACTTTAGACCTTTTTCTTCTTTTCTTTTGTGGTTGCTGTAATGCTCAATATGAATGCAATTGGTTGATTAGTACGATTTCTATGTGGTAGAATTATATGTAAATGAATGATTATAATGTTAGGCTTAGAATTAATTTTTTCACTTCTGTATTATCTGAGTAAAGGCTCAGATATGATTGATTTATGCGTTGTGGCTGATAGGCTGATAGCCATTTGACTGAAAGTTTGGAAGTGGATCATTTGTATACTTTGGATAAAGGTGTTGAAGAAGGGATGAAGCAAATAAGTACTTATATCTCTAGAATTTATATTTACAAATTTTCAGAAATAGTTCTTAGTTAGGTGCATACTTGGCGGCCAAAAGCCGCCAAGTATTTTTTTTAATTTTTAAACATACTATATTTGGCGGTCAAAAAACGCCAAGTATAGTCACATGCATATTTGGCACTTTGACCGACCGCCAAATATAGTCAAACTGACTATATTTGGCGGTGCCATTGGTGGCGCTTTTAAGACCGCCAAATATGATCATTTTTCTTGTAGTGTGTCCTACCAAGATCAAGAGCTGCTGTGGTAAACTCTCCATCTTTACCAAATTGCGATCCGTAAAATACGCATATATTGCGGAATCGCCGAATTGGTGTTTTCTCTATTTCTACAAGTGCTCTAATCTTGTGTAAGACACGTTAGATATTATGCTTTTCAATTGCAAGACAGGTTATGGAATGACATATGAAAATATGCAGAATGTATATATACACCCATAAAACTCTCAAATTTTGACACATGGGGACATACTTTCGGTGGGGGTTGCTCGATGCAGATTTATCGCCCCAAGATTTGAAAAAAATGAGATATGCTTTCGGCGAGGTTTGACAAAACCTACACACTTGTCTCCCACGTGAAGCATGGAAAATGGAGATACACTTTCGGCGGGGGTTGACAAAACCCCCACACTTGTCTCCCACGTGAAGCATAAAAAATAGAGATACACTTTCGGTGGAGGTTGACAAAACCTCCACACTTGTCTCCCACGTGTACTTATGCCATAGGGTAGTCATATGGTTTGTCAAAAAGAAAACTTGAAATTAAAACAAACAAAATCAACAAACAACAACAACACAAAAACAACATTGATAATCAGATCAAACGAAACAAGAAAAAAAAAATTGACAACAACAACACACATTCAAATATACAAGTAGTTGTGATTGTGGCTCACATCTTCCTCTGGTTTTACGTCCAGTAACGGCTGAAACGCCTTCTATGAGTCGGGGATTTGCTTCCCATCCAGTTTTCTTATAAACTGGCAAACAGGGTCGTTTTTAGTCAGATTCCCTAGACTATAACACTGCAATTCATCACGAAATTGTGTCCATAGATTAAGCAATTCACGCTGAACAAGTCCACAAGAATGTGACTCGAGAGTTAACAAAACATTATCCAGCGACTCATTACTCAAACCATTCTTAATAAATGAAAGTTTATCTTCTCTATTCCTGGACGCAAAACCTAATGAACGACAAGTCTGGTTACAATTCCATCTAGCACATTTATAACATACTTGTAACCTTTTCGCTCTTCGCCTCTTGGCGTAGTAGCTCTTTCCTAGACCAGGCATGTATTTTGCGAGATTAATGTCCGGCTCACCGGACAATCTCACCTTGGCTTCGATAAGCCATCGGATATCAGCAGGCACATTTAGGAGCATCAATGCCCAAAGTCTAGTCATCCGTACTTTATAAATTTTAAACACAGCATTTTGAGGAAGTGAAGGGAAATATTTACGAAGGTTCGATAGAAAGATATCAGCATCCATTTAAGAGAAGAAAAGGAGAGATATTACCGATAATACGATTGGGTTTGTTCTTCTCCCCGATATGCACGTTTCAAACCTTTGAACAATGGCTTCAACTCCCGTTTGAATGTTTCCTCAAGCTGTTGCACAACTGAACTCGAAGCACGGAATAATCAAATTAAACATAAGAAAAGAAAAGAAAAGAAAAGAAAATAGAGACACATAAAAGAAATAAAAACACAAGAGCAAATGAAAGTAAAAAACAAACAACAAAGCAAATGAGACAAATGGCAAAGAGAGATAAAACCTGATCAATTATAATAGCCCATGAGAGGAATCTCCTCGAAACACAAAAATTGATCAATACTACCTTCTTTTCTTTGTCTCTTTTTATTTATATTTCAAAAACATTGGGTTGCCTCCCAATAAGCGCTTGGTTTAACGTCCTCAGCCTGACGTTATCTGTCCTCACCCATCAAGATAAGTTGGCTCGTAGAGAGGTACCTCATCGATGTCCTGCATCACTGAATTCTCATAGTAAGGCTTCAACCTGTGCCCATTCACCTTGAATACTTTATCCGTTTTTAAGCTCTTGATTTCCACTGCACCATGGGGAAAAACATTAGTAATAACAAAAGGTCCAACCCATCGAGATCGTAATTTACCTGGAAATAACTTGAGGCGAGAATGAAATAAAAGAACTTTCTGTCCCACTTCAAAATTCTTCCTGGAGATCATTTTATCATGAAATGCCTTAGTTCTCTCCTTGTAAATTCTGGAATTCTCATAGGCATCATTTCTAAGTTCTTCCAATTCTTGCAGTTGAAGCTTCCTTTGTTCTCCAGCAGCATCCATCTCCATGTTACAAAGCTTTACTGCCCACCATGCTTTGTGTTCAAGCTCTACTGGAAGGTGACACGGCTTACCATAGACTAACCTATACGGAGACATCCCAATAGATGTCTTGTAAGCAGTTCGGTAGGCCCAAAGTGCATCATTCAATCGTAGGCTCCAATCTTTTCTACTCGGATTCGCTGTCTTCTCGAGAATGGACTTGACTTCCCGATTTGAAACTTCAACTTGACCACTAGTTTGTGGATGATATGCAGTAGACACCTTGTGAGTGATGTTGTATTTCTTGAGCAAGGCTTCAAATGATCGGTTGCAGAAGTGTGTCCCTCTATCGCTAATCATGGCTCTTGGTGTTCCAAATCTCGCAAAAATGTTAGATTTCACAAAATCTACAACAACTTTAGAATCATTAGTTCTCGTAGCTTTTGCTTCCACCCATTTAGAAACATAATCCACAGCAAGTATAATGTAAACATTACCAAAAGATGAAGGAAAAGGACCCATGAAATCAATACCCCACACATCAAAAATCTCAACAACAAGTATAGGGGTTTGTGGCATTTGATTTTTGGCACTTAAATTACCTGTCCTTTGACAACGATCACAAGCTTTGCAAAATAGATATGCATCTTTGAACAATGATGGCCAGTAGAATCCACAATCAAGAACTTTCAGGGCTGTTCTTTTTGGTCCAAAGTGACCGCCACATGCATAAGAATGACAGAAGGTCAAAATTGAATTAAATTCAGATTCAGAAACACACCTTCTTATCACGTGATCAGAACAATGCTTCCATAAGTATGGATCATCCCATATGTAATATTTGGCAATGTTTTTGATATTGTCTCTTTGAGCTCGAGTCAAGTCATGTGGTAGCTTCTTGGTAACTAAGTAATTAACAATATCTGCATACCAAGGGTCTGCTACATGTAGAGACAGCAATTGTTCATCCGGAAAACTTTCTTGTAATGGCAGTACATCCTCGTCATGGACAATGCGACTGAGATGGTCTGCAACTAAGTTTCCACTTCCCTTCTTATCTTTGATCTCCAAGTCAAATTCCTGTAAAGGAGTATCCCCACCTGATAAGCCTTGGTTTTGCATCTTTCTTGTGAGCATTACCTCAAAGCTGCATGATCAGAATAAACGGTTACTTTAGTACAATCAAATAGATCGAAACTTTTCTAAGCCAAATAAACCGGCTAGCAGCTATTTTCTCAGTGGTAGAATAATTAGTTGAGCATCATTTAAAGTCCGAGTCTGTTATAGTAACATGGCATGTGGAATTTGCCATTCCTTGACGCAAAAACGTCACCACGAGCGTAGTCACTTATGGCATCGCACATGAATCTCGAATGGATGATTCAATTCGGAGATTGGATTTACTTGAGCGACAGTCAAGAGTTCCTTCAGTTTCTCAAATGCCTCTTTGCATTCCTCATCAAATTCAAAGGCCACATCATTCTGTAATAATCTGCATAGGGGCAATGCTATCTTCGAGAAATCTTTGACGAATCTACGATAAAAACCTGCATGACCAAGAAACGAACGAATATCCCGCACACTTGTGGGAGGTGGTAAGGAACATATAAGATCTATCTTGGATTTTATCAACCTCTATACCCTTAGCAGAAATAACATGTCCCAAAACTATACCCTGATCTACCATAAAATGACATTTCTCCCAATTCAGAACAAGGTTAGTTTCTATACATCTTTGAAGTATAAGGGTAAGTTTGTCAAGGCATTTATCAAAAGAATCACCAAAAACACTAAAGTCATCCATAAATACCTCAATAATGTTCTCAACATAATCAGAGAAAAAACTAACCATACACCTTTGGAAAGTGGCAGGGGCATTGCAAAGACCGAATGGCATGCGTCGATAGGCAAATGTACCGAATGGGCATGTGAATGTAGTTTTCTCTTGATCCTCAGGGGCAATGACAATCTGATTATATCCTGAATAGCCATCAAGAAAACAATAATGAGAATGACCTGCTAATCTCTCCAGCATTTGATCAATGAATGGCAAAGGAAAGTGATCCTTGCGAGTTGCAGAATTGAGCTTTCGATAATCAATACAAACTCGCCACCCGGTTTGGATACGAGTGGGAACTAGCTCATTATTGTCATTCTTAACCACCGTAACACCAGATTTCTTCGGAACAACTTGGACTGGACTCACCCACTTGCTGTCCGAAATTGGATAAATCACACCCACATCTAACAATTTCAGGATTTCTTTCTTGACAACTTCCATCATAGGAGGATTCAACCTCCGCTGTGCTTCTCTAGTGGGCTTGGATCCCTCTTCTAACAAGATGCGGTGCATGCATACGGCTGGACTAATACCTTTGATGTCAGCGACTGTCCACCCAATGGCCGTTTGGTGATCTCGGAGCACTCGGATGAGTTTCTCTTCTTGTAATGGTGCAGCACCCTTGCTTATTATGGCCGCGTGGGGCTATAAGTATTCGATTTCTCACCTAGGAATACATGCTTCAAATGATCTGAAGGTAGGCTTAGCTCCAAGGCAGGTTCTTTTCATCACAGAAGTAGAAGTTTCTCATTAAGATAAAGGCAATTCAATGTACATAAACATCATACCTGTTTTTTGTGGGTGATAGCTATAGTACCTCATCCAAGCTTGCCACAGCTTCCTCCACTTCTTTTACACTTGTATCAACTTCCTCGATTCTCTGAATTTTCTGCCCCAATGTCTCACTAATGGCTACTTCCAATCATTCCTTGCGAGTTAACTCAAAAAGTTGTTTGTGCCAAAAAATCAATACATCACTGCAAAACAGTAATGCAAGTCATAGGGTACCTCATTGCCTCAAAAATATTGAAACGATTCACCTCGCCATCAAACTCCATGGTGAGAGTGCCATCATGAACATCAATCTTCGTTCGGGCAGTTTTCAAGAATGGCCTCCCCAAAAGAATCGGTGTTGGATTGGGAGATGTCTCATCCTCCATTTTCAGAACATAGAAGTCTGCTGGAAAAACCAATTGATTCACCTGCACAAGCACATCTTCCACAACTCCTTTGGGATATGCATTAGAACGATCAGCAAGTTGAATTACAATACCAGTTTTTGCAAGGGGTCCAAGATTCAAAGAAGCATAAATAGAATATGGCATGACATTAATAGATGCTCCTAAATCTAACATAGCTCTTTCAAACTTGGTATTACCAATGGTGCATGGAATGGTGAACGTCCCTGGATCTTTGCATTTAGGAGGAATTTTTCTTTGCAATACAGCTGAAACATTTTCCCCCACACTTACCTTCTCATTTCCTTTCAACTTCCTCTTGTTGGTGCATAAATCTTTGAGAAATTTTGCATAACGAGGCACTTGCTTGATAGCATCCAGAAGTGGTATGTTTACCTCGATCTTGCGAAAAGTTTCCAGGATTTCTTGTTCTTGTTCCTCCTTCTTGATTTTGCAAATCTGCTAGGAAAAGGTGGAGGAGTAACATATGAATGAATGGAAGTTTTAGGATTTACCTTAGAAGTGGATGTTTTGTTCATGGTAGAAGTGGTATCATCCCCTTCATCAATTTGTGATTTCTTTGGTTGATCTCTAATTGCTCCACTTCTCAAGTTACAGGGCACTACGCAATTCTCCTCTTGGCTTGACACCTGGGAATGAGAGGTAATTTTCCTGAGCTTGACTCTCAATTTGCTATGTAGTGGCCAATTGTCCGCCTGTTGATTTCAGGTTTGATTGAAACCTGGTGGTCGATGTGGCATGGCATTTGGGGCGATTGGTTGACGATTCCCATATCTTAAATTAGGGTGATCTCTCCATCCAGCATTGTAAGTATTGGAGAAAGGGTCATACCTTTGCCTTGGTTGTCCTGGAAATCCACCCATGGCATTGGCTTGTTCTGTATCTCCTTCTTGCAAAGTTGGACACATGTCGGTTGGATGGTCCATGGCAGAACATACCCCACATGCATAAGATTGCTGCATATGTCCTACAGCCATTTTTTTTACAAGAGAGGTAAGTTCACAAAGTTGTTGTTCAATGTTTGAAGTACTTACCTCATTTACTCTTTTTGGTAGTTGTGGCTCAAATTGACTGCTGAATTGTTGGGAGTTCGCTGCCATGTTGTCTAAACACAAACAATCAGAAAAGAAAAACAAAGAAAATATGAATCAACAATGAAAACAAAATAACAAATCGATTAGAAAATCAATCCCCGGCAACGGCGCCAAAAACTTGATGCGTTCGAAACTAGCAATTATACTAGTCGCACAAGTAATAAAGTGATGAGTGAGATATCGTTCCCACGAGGATTGATTCTAATTAAATTTGTTATTTTTCAGCAACAATAAACTAAATATGGGGGGTTTTGTTGAATGATTAATTAAACTGAATACGAAGGCAAATAAAGAATAACACAACACAATATTAAATGAATTGAAAATTCAATGAGAGACACTTGGTTAAGGGTTCTTTCTCTGCCACAAGATATGAATTTGTGAATTAACATAGAATTGTAATCCAATTACAGCATTGAAGTTATCAACCGTAGATAACAACAAGCTCTGTTATCCCAATCTTTCCTTACTTTGTTGTTAAATAAAACAAGCTCTTTATTTAATCTCTATCCATTAAACAACCTAGAACAAGCTCTCTAAGTTTAATTCAATAGAAGCATTACGATGAGAAAGATAGGTTGATCTAAGCAATAATCACACAAGTTCGGATTATTTAACCTAGGTTGTATTTTCCAATTGCAATCTCTGATCACAATTTTGCTACTAATGATTGGAAATTCATGACAATTACGGATCAAGATTTCTAATCTAGCAATAGACAACAACAGATTATATTCAGTTGGCCATTCCAAATACAATCAGTAAGCAATCATAAGCATTAGATATGGGAAAATACAAGCAACTTCAATTAGAGAATTGGATAACAATTTCTTACACAATCAACTCACAAAATCCATATCAAGGGCTTTGAAATCACCCTCAACCAATTCAGATTTAGTTACACATATTCAATCAGAATAACAAATACAATACAGAGAAATTCCAGAATTGAAAAGGAAAGAAAGAACTTAGCAAATTCTTTTAAAATCTTCTTTGTAGATGAATCTTCTTGGAATTGTAGTTCCTCCTCTTTCAAAATCTTCTTTCTCCTTCAAGAACTCCAAGGGATGAGAGAAATCCAGAAATGCAGCCTCCTCCCACGTTTTCCCCTCTTCAAGTTATGAAAATAAAACCCTAAAATGTGTTTAAATACTCTGCTACAGTGACTTACTACAGTGCCCCGTATTATACATGCTACAGTGACTTGTGGAATTATATTTCTATACATCTCACACTGTTTTGATTACAACTTTTGGTACACTGAATGGATTTATAAACCGTAAATTTCTCCAGAAAATAGACTTCGAGAGCTTTCCAACGGTATATAACATGTCATCGGGTTCATTGTATATCAATACAATTAAATCCGAGAAGATGGTTGACTAGCAGAGGTGAAAATGAAGGGTTTTACTCCATTTTTGTGCAAGTTGCTCCAAAACTCCTACAAACATCAAAACCACACAAAAACATAAAAATACCAAGGAATATAGCAAAGAAACATGGACGAATTGATATAAAAGTAATACATAAATAGACACCTATCACGAACCTTCGTAAATATTTCCCTTCACTTCCTCAAAATGCTGTGTTTAAAATTTATAAAGTACGGATGACTAGACTTTGGGCATTGATGCTCCTAAATGTGCCTGCTGATATCCGATGGCTTATCGAAGCCAAGGTGAGATTGTCCGGTGAGCCGGACATTAATCTCGCAAAATACATGCCTGGTCTAGGAAAGAGCTACTACGCCAAGAGGCGAAGAGCGAAAAGGTTACAAGTATGTTTATAAATGTGCTAGATGGAATTGTAACCAGACTTGTCGTTCATTAGGTTTTGCGTCCAGGAATAGAGAAGACAAACTTTCATTTATTAAGTATGGTTTGAGTAATGAGTCGCTGGATAATGTTTTGTTAACTCTCGAGTCACATTCTTGTGGACTTGTTCAGCGTGAATTGCTTAATCTATGGACACAATTTCGTGATGAATTGCAGTGTTATAGTCTAGGGAATCTGACTAAAAACGACCCTGTTTGCCAGTTTATAAGAAAACTGGATGGGAAGCAAATCCCCGACTCATAGAAGGCGTTTCAGCCGTTACTGGACGTAAAACCAGAGGAAGATGTGAGCCACAATCACAACTACTTGTATATTTGAATGTGTGTTGTTGTTGTCGAATTTTATTTCTTTCTTGTTTCGTTTTATCTGATTATCAATGTTGTTTTTTGTGTTGTTGTTGTTTGTTGATTTTGTTTGTTTTAATTTCAAGTTTTCTTTTTGACAAACCAGATGACTACCCCATGATATAAGCACACGTGGAAGACAAGTGTGGAGGTTTTGTTAACCTCCACCGAAAGTATATCTTTACTTTTCAAACCCCACCGAAAGTTTATCTCCATTTTTCAAGCACATGTGCGCGACAAGTGTGTAGGTTTTGTCAAACCTCGCCGAAAGCATATCTCATTTTTTCAAATCTTGGGGCGATAAATCTGCATCGAGCAACCCCCACCGAAAGTATGTCCCCCTGTGTCAAAATTTGAGAGTTTTATGGGTGTATATATACATTCTGCATATTTTCATATGTCATTCCATAACCTGTCTTGCAATTGAAAAGCATAATATCTAACGTGTCTTACACAAGATTAGAGCACTTGTAGAAATGGAGAAAACACCAATTCGGCGATTCCGCAATATATGCGTATTTTGCGGATCGCAATTTGGTAAAGATGGAGAGTTTACCACAGCAGCTCTTGATCTTGGTAGGACATTAGCTGCGAGGGGTATTAATTTGATTTATGGAGGGGGTAGTCTTGGGTTAATGGGGTGTGTGTCAACAGCTGCATCCCTAGGAGGGAGCAAAGTTCTCGGCATTATCCCTAAACCATTAGCTGTACGAGATATCGTAGGCAACACAATCGGGGAAGAGTTACAGGTCTCTAGTATGCATGAGCGTATTGCACATATGGTTGTTAGGTCCGATGCATTTATAGCTTTGCCGGGTGGTTATGGTACATTAGAGGAGATATTTCAAATCACCTCTTGGGCACAGCTCAACATCCATCGGAACCCATTGGTTTGTTAAATGTTAATAATTTTTTTGATGGTTTGTTGTCCGTTCTTGATCAAGCTGTAGAAAAAAATTTCATCTCACCGTCAGCAAGGCAAATGCTGGTTACAGCTTCAACTGCAGGAGAGTTAATTGACAAACTACAAGAATTCGTCTATTCACCTGATCCAACAATGGCTCGGATAAATTGTTTTGGAGAAGGCAACAAAAGGCGTCAACTGGATTTAACCCTCCATCTGTAATCTCTATTTGCTGGTTTGCTTCGTTTTTGTTTGCTTTCTTTTTAGTGTGTTTATTTGAGATTTTTCATGTCGTTTCTTTTGAGCTTTTTTCAGGTTATTTCTTTCATCCCAGGTAATATTTTCTAATCTCAGTTTTTAGAGTGGTGGCTTAAAAAGTTCAAGTTCTCTTGAAACGCATTCTGGATTTCCTTAATCCATAATGGCTGAATAAGGAGCCTAACTTCTAAACTTTTTAGACCCATTCTAACTGACTTGTTTGTGTTTGTTGATTTGTTGGACTTTATTATTTTCTGAGTAAGTTTAGTTTTATGTAATTTCGAGTTGTTGTGTGTTTTTGTCTTTATCAGTTTCGATTCAAAAAAAAAAAAAACATTGTAGAAAAACCTGAGAATGGCAGAATATGGGGTTTTCTTAACTCTTGAAACGCATTCTCTCTCAATAAATCTGTATTTTGTTTATTTCATATTGTTTGAAGTGTCTTGTTTCTTGTTTTGTTCTTTCATAATAAAGGTATATAGGCTGGAAACCTTAAGTCTGCGGGCTACTGGTCCTAATGATTGTTGAAATATACAATCTTGACTCAGTTGTAACAACGCCACGTACCTCTTTTCTTGCATTTTGTGGGTCGATGATAAGATAATGATTGAATTAAGAATAACTCTTGGAAAATGATAAATGATGCATGGATCTGTGTGCTTGAAATGTTTATTGGTTTTCGCTTTGCTTTTTGATTCCTTGCGCAACATTGAGCACTGAGCTATTATCACTGAGTTATTTGTTCACTTAGAGAAAGTTTATGTAATTTAAATGTTTCTTCAGATTTCAATGAATTCTAGAACTGGTTTGATGGTCACTCGAGGCGAAATCCTAGACTGTGCAACATTGGGGAAATGATTTAGGCCATCTTTGGACCGTTTTGAGCCTTAATAGCCAACCTTGACTGAAATTGATCCCTAGTTACCCCTTTGAGCCTCTGTAAGCCTTTTTCTTTGTTAACTCACTAAAAGATTTCCTAACCTCAAATGAAGTTGTTCCAAACAGTTTATCCCTTACCTACGAGCATGTAGATCATTCACAATTAAATTCTGAGCTATGTTCTGGTTTTGGGAAGTTAGAGGAGGTTGGGATGTGTCATGAGCAATGCAAGTGAGTTTTATTATGTTTGTAAAGAAAAAAAAAAAGAAAAAAAAACCAATCTGTACTTATCGTCCACGTACTTACACATTGAGGACAATGTGTTGTTTAAGTGTGGGGGAGGGGAAGTTTAATAAGAAAAAAAAAGAAAAAAAGAAGAAGAATAAGAGATCTATCCCCTTAAGTGTTCTTAAAAAGAATGAAACAACAAAGTGTGGGGGTGTAGTTTTCTTTTGTTTTCTGCAAAAAAAAAAAAAAGATTGAGTGTTCTAAATAAGTTTGGGGGAGTAACCTGGTGAATTGAAATGAATTTTTGTTATAGGATTGAGCTCTACATAGTCTTGAATGATTTATGTGTTTGTGGGTGATTTGAGCCAAATTATTATCCTTTATCATACCTTCACCAAAGCCAAACGTTACAAGCTTAATAAAGTCCTACTTGATCCTTGGTGTTGTGCATGTCTACATTAGTGGAGAGTGACTTGAAAAGCAAGCCTATGGAGTTCATTTATACACACATCTTCAATATTAAATATGATTCATTTTTATGCATAAACTCATCGGGTTACAAGTGATTAGGTGAGAATGGCTCTACACACACACACTTGAGGAATTGAAGTGAAGCGAAACTAATCTTTGAGATAAAATTCTTGATCAAGTGCATTATTTTGAAGTTTTCCTTGGGTTATAATTAAGTACAATCTTTGAGGCCTATTTGCAAGATGAAGCATTTGTGTGTTATAATTTTTTGTTGATTCTGTTTCGGTTTAGTTTTATTTCATATTGTCGTAGTTTCTCGATGACTAGCAAAGTCTAAGTGTGGGGGAATTTGATAAGTGTCTATTTATATATCATTTTCATATCAATTCGTCCATGTTTCTTTGCTATATTCCTTGGTATTTTTATGTTTTTTGTGTGGTTTTGATGTTTGTAGGAGTTTTGGAGCAACTTGCACAAAAATGAAGTAAAACCTTCATTTTCACCTCTGCTAGTCAGTGATCTTCTCGGATTTAATTGTATTGATATACAATGAACCCGACGACATATTATATACCGTTGGAAAGCTCTCGAAGTCTATTTTCTGTAGAAATTTACGGTTTATAAATCCATTCAGTGTACCAAAAGTTGTAATCAAAACAGTGTGAGATGTATAGAAATATAATTCCACAAGCCACTGTAGCATGTATAATACGGGGCACTGTAGCAAGTAACTGTAGCAGAGTATTTAAACACATTTTAGGGTTTTATTTTCATAACTTGAAGAGGGGAAAACGTGGGAGGAGGCTGCATTTCTGGATTTCTCTCATCCTTGGAGTTCTTGAAGGAGAAAGAAGATTTTGAAAGAGGAGGAACTACAATTCCAAGAAGATTCATCTACAAAGAAGATTTTCAAAGAATTTGCTAAGTTCTTTCTTTCCTTTTCAATTCTGGCATTTCTCTGTATTGTATTTGTTATTCTGATTGAATATGTGTAACTAAATCTGAATTTGTTGAGGGTGATTTCAAAGCCCTTGATATGGATTTTGTGAGTTGATTGTGTAAGAAATTGTTATCCAATTCTCTAATTGAAGTTGCTTGTATTTTCCCATATCAAATGCTAATGATTGCTTACTGATTGTATTTGGAATGGCCAACTGAATATAATCTGTTGTTGTCTATTGCTAGATTAGAAATCTTGATCCGTAATTGTCATGAATTTCCAATCATTAGTAGCAAAATTGTGATCAGAGATTTGCAATTGGAAAATACAACCTAGGTTAAATAATCTGAACTTGTGTGATTATTGCTTAGATCAACCTATCTTTCTCATCGTAATGCTTCCATTGAATTAAACTTAGAGAGCTTGTTCTAGGTTGTTTAATGGATAGAGATTCAATAAAGAGCTTGTTTTATTTAACAACAAAGTAAGGAAAGATTGGGATAACAGAGCTTGTTGTTATCTACGGTTGATAACTTCCATGTTGTAATTGGATTACAATTCTATGTTAATTCACAAATTCATATCTTGTGGCAGAGAATGAACTCTGTAACCAAGTGTCGCTCATTGATTTCATCATTTAATATGGTGTTGTGTTTATTCTTTATTTTGCCTTCGTACATTCAGTTTAATTACTCATTCACAGAACCCCCATCTTATAGTTTTATTGTTGCTGAAAAATAACAAATTTAATAGAAATCAATCTTGTGGTAACGATCAGCTCACTCAATCACTTTATTACTTGTGCGACGAGTATACTTGCTAGTTTCGAACGCATCAAGTTTTTGGCGCCGTTGCCGGGGATTGATTTTCTAATCAATTTGTTATTCTGTTTTTACTACTGATTCTTGATTGTTATTTCCTTATTGTTTGTGTTTAGGCTTTTATGTCCGAGGGAGAAGCTGATCAACGACTTAAGAGAATTAAGAAGTTTCTCCAATCCTCGAATTTAAGGCTAAATCGGTCAATTTCAACTCCACCTCCAGAATTTGACCTTGCACGACATACTTCCCTCCCATCTTCTTGCATTTCAATCAAATCTGAATCGGAAGCAATGACGATGGAAAACGATCAGACTCTTAAGGAGTTAGCGGCTCCAATTATTGATCAACAACCGCTATGCATAAGCACCCATTCTGAGATAGATTTTGAACTTAAATCTGGACTGATTCATCTCTTACCTACATTTCATGGTTTTGCAGGAGAGGATCAGAACAAACACCTCAAAGAATTTCATGTGGTATGCTCAAGTATGAAGCCAACCGGCATTTCTGAAGAGCAAAATAAATTGAGAGCTTTCCCATTCTCATTAGCAGATTCGGCAAAAGATTGGCTATACTACCTACCACCAGGTACCATTACCACTTTGGAATGAGATAGAAACTCTTTTTTGGAGAAATACTATTTCCAGCCGCGAAAGTTAAAAATATTAGAAAAGATATAATGGCATTCGACACATCAATGGGAAGTCACTTCATGAATAGTTGGAAGAGATTTAGAAGGTTATGTGCTAGCTGTCCAAACCATCAAATTAGTGATGGACTCCTAATTCCATATTTCTATGAGGGTCTCCTACCAATGGAAAGGAGTATCATTGATGCTGCTAGTGGTGGAGCACTGGTTAATAAAACACCGAATGTTGCACGATGTTTGATTAGCGACATGGCAGCAAACTCCCAACAATTCAGCGGCCAAATAGAGCCACAACTACCAAGGAGAGTAAATGAGGTAAGTACCCCGAACATTGAACAACAACTTTCTGAGCTTACCTCTCTTGTAAAAAAAATGCTGTAGGACATATGCATCAATCTTATGTATGTGGAGTATATTCTACCACGGAGCATCCAACCGACATGTGTCCAACTTTGCAAGAAGAGATACAGAACAAAGCCGACTGCTATAGAGTGTATTTCCAGACACCAAGGCCACGTATGACCCTTTCTCAATATTTACGAATGCTGGATTGGAGAGATCACCTAATTTTGAGATATGGGAATCGTCTAACCATCGCTCCACATGCTATACAAAATCGGCACCAGTTTTAATCAACCAAGGGTGCAAGCAACCATTTCAATCACAACCACCACCATTAACACAACCACACGCAACCCGCTCCACAAATTTAGGTACGTCTCTCGAGGATATTGTTTTAAAGCACTTGCCCACGAACACAATGCAATTTCAGCAGGAAACTAGGGCAAGTATCCAAAACTGGAAAGCCGAAATAGGAGATTGGCCACGAACCATGAGACCAGAATTTGAAGAGTCAAAGCTGCAGGAAAATTGTGCAATCTCAGACAGTTCATTCCAAGAGAGAATGCTAGTGCTGTAACTTTGAGAAGTGGGAAACAATTAGATATTCCCCCAAAGAAATCACAAATTGATGAAGGGGATGATACCACTTCTACCATGAACAAAACATCCACTTCTAAGGTAAATCCTAAAACTTCCATTCATTCATATGTTACCCCTCCACCTTTTCCCATCAGATTTGCAAAATCAAGGAAGGAGGAACAAGAACAAGAAATCCTGGAAACTTTTCGCAAGATCGAGGTAACCATACCACTTCTGGATGCTATCAAGCAAGTGCCTCGTTATGCAAAATTTCTCAAAGAGTTATGCACCAACAAGAGGAAGTTGAAAGGAAATGAGAAGGTAAGTGTGGGGGAAAATGTGTCAGCTGTATTGCAAAGAAAAATTCCTCCGAAATGCAAAGATCCAGGTACGTTCACCATTCCATGCACCATTGGCAATACCAATTTTGAAAGAGCTATGTTGGATTTAGGAGCATCATTTAATGTCATGCCCTATTCTATTTATGCTTCCTTGAATCTTGGACCTCTTGCGGAAACTGGTATTGTAATTCAACTTGCTGATCGTTCTAATGCATATCCCAAGGGAGTTGTGGAAGATGTGCTTGTGCAGGTGAATCAATTGGTTTTTCCAGCAGACTTTTATTTTCTGGAAATGGAGGATGAAACGTCTCCCAATCCAACACCAATTCTTTTAGGGAGGCCATTCTTGAAAACTGCCCGAACCAAGATTGATGTTCATGATGGCACTCTCACCATGGAATTTGATGGCGAGGTGATTCGCTTCAATATTTTTGAGGCAATGAGATACCCTACTGACTTTGCATTCTGTGGTTTTGGGCAGTTGATGTCAATTGATTTCTTTGCACCACAATTTCTTGAATTAACTCCGCAAAGATGATTTGAATAGCCATTAGTGAACACATAAGGATCAGAAAGTTTTTCAAGAACCAGTGAAAGTTTGATACATAGTAGTCTAAAGAAGTGAGAAGCTATGGCCAGCTTGGATGATGACTATACTATCACCACAAACAGTTATGATGTTTTTCGTACATTGAATTGCCTTTATCTAGATGAGAAAAATTCTACCTCTGTGTACTTAAGCCCTACCTTGAGCTTAAGCCCTCTTCCCAGAACCTTTGAAGTAGTATTTGGGTGAGAGGATACTTTGCCATCATAATAGGCCAAGGCCCTACACCATTACAAGAAGAGAAACTCATTCGAGTGCTTCGAGATCACAAAACAGCCATTGGGTGGACAATTGCTGACATCAAAGGTATTCGCCCAGCCATATGCATGCACCGTATCTTATTAGAAGAAGGATCCAAGCCCACTCGAGAAGCACAGCGGAGGTTTAATACTCCAATGATGGAAGTTGTCAAGAAAGAAATCCTGAAATTGTTAGATGTGGGTGTGATTTATCCAATTTCGGATAGCAAGTGGGTAAGTCCATTCCAAGTCGTTCCAAAGAAATCTGGTGTTACGGTGGTTAGAGAATGACAATAATGAGCTAGTTCCCACTCGATCCAAACCGGGTGGGCGAGTTTTATGATATCGAAAGTCATTCTGCAACTCGCAAGGATCACTTTCCTTAGCCATTCATTGATCAAATGCTGGAGAGATTAGCAGGTCATTCTCATTATTGTTTTCTTGATGGCTATTCAGGATATAATCAGATTGTCATTACCCCTGAGGATCAAGAGAAAACTACATTCACATGCCCATTCGGTACATTTGCCTATCGACGCATGCCATTCGGTCTTTGCAATGCCCCTTCCACTTTCCAAAGGTGTATGGTAAGTATTTTCTCTGATTATGTTGAGAACATCATTGAGGTATTTATGGATGACTTTAGTGTTTTTTGGTGATTCTTTTGATAAATGCCTTGACAACCTTACCCTTATACTTCAAAGATGTATAGAAACTAACCTTGTTCTGAATTGGGAGAAATGTCATTTTATGGTAAATCAGGGTATAGTTTTGGGACATGTTATTTCTGCTAAGGGTATAGAAGTTGTTAAATCCAAGATAGATCTTATATGTTCCTTACCCCTTCCCACAAGTGTGCGGGATATTCGTTCGTTTCTCGGTCATGCAGGTTTCTATCGTCAATTCATCAAAGATTTCTCGAAGATAGCATTGCCTTTATGCAGATTATTGCAGAATGATGTGGCCTTTAAATTTGATGAGAAATGCAAAGAGGCATTTGAGAAACTGAAGGAACTCTTGACTTCAGCTCCAATAATCCAACTCCAAATTGGAATCATCCATTCGAGATCATGTTGTGAATGCGAGTGATTATGCTGTGGGGTGCTGTTTTGGGTCAAAGAATTGGAAAAATTCCACATGCCATTTACTATGCATCTCGGACTTTAAATGATGCTCAACTTAATTATTCTACCACTGAGAAAGAGCTGCTAGCGGTTATTTTTGCCTTAGAAAAGTTTCGATCTTATTTGATTGGTACTAAAGTAACCGTTTATTCTGATCATGCAGCTTTGAGGTACTTGCTCACAAATAAAGATGCAAAACCAAGGCTTATCAGGCTGATACTCATTTTACAGAATTTGACTTGGGAGATCTAAAGATACGAAGTGAATGGTGAAAACTTTGTTCGCAGACCATCTCAAGTCGCATTGTCCATGACGAGCATGGTACCTACCATTACAAGAAAATTTTCCGGATGAACAATTGCTGTCTCTACATGTAGCAGCCCCTTGGTATGCAGATATTGTTAATTTCTTAGTTACCAAGAAGCTACCACATGACTTGACTCGAGCTCAAAGAGACAAGATCAAAAACATTGCCAAATATTACATATGGGATGATCCATACTTATGGAAGCATTGTTCTGATCAAGTGATAAGAATGTGTGTTTCTGAATCTGAATTTAATTCAATTTTGACCTTCTGTCATTCTTATGCATGTGGCGGTCACTTTGGACCAAAAAGAACAGCCCTGAAAGTTCTTGATTGTGGATTCTACTGGCCATCATTGTTCAAAGATGCATATCTATTTTGCAAAGCTTGTGACCGTTGTCAAAGGACAGGTAATTTAAGTGCCAAAAATCAAATGCCACAAACCCCTATACTTATTGTTGAGATTTTTGATGTGTGGGGTATTGATTTCATGGGTCCTTTTCCTTCATCTTTTGGTAATGTTTACATTATACTTGCTGTGGATTATGTTTCTAAATTGGTGGAAGCAAAAGCTACGAGAACTAATGATTCTAAAGTTGTTGTAGATTTTGTGAAATCTAACATTTTTGCGAGATTTGGAACACCAAGAGCCATGATTAGCGATAGAGGGACACACTTCTGCAACCGATCATTTGAAGCCTTGCTCAAGAAATACAACATCACTCACAAGGTGTCTACTGCATATCATCCACAAACTAGTGGTCAAGTTGAAGTTTCAAATCGAGAAGTCAAGTCTATTCTCGAGAAGACAATGAATCCGAACCGAAAAGATTGGAGCCTACGATTGAATGATGCACTTTGGGCATACCGGACTGCTTACAAGACACCTATTGGTATGTCTCCGTACAGGTTAGTCTACGGTAAGCCATGCCACCTTCCAGTGGAGCTCGAACATAAAGCATGGTGGGCAGTAAAGCTTTGTAACATGGAGATGGATGCTGCTGGAGAACAAAGGAAGCTTCAACTGCAAGAATTGGAAGAACTTAGAAATGATGCCTATGAGAATTCCAGAATTTACAAGGAGAGAACTAAGGCATTTCATGATAAAATGATCTCCAGGAAGAATTTTGAAGTGGGACAGAAAGTTCTTTTATTTCATTCTCGCCTCAAGTTATTTCTAGGTAAATTACGATTTCGATGGGTTGGACCTTTTGCTATTACTAATGTTTTTCCCCATGGTGCAGTGGAAATCAAGAGCTTAAAAACGGATAAAGTATTCAAGGTGAATGGGCACAGGTTGAGCCTTACTATGAGAATTCAGTGATGCAGGACATCGATGAGGTACCTCTCTACGAGCCAACTTATCTTGATGGGTGAGGACAAATAACGTCAGGCTGAGGACGTTAAACCAAGCGCTTATTGGGAGGCAACCCAATGTTTTTGAAATATAATAAAAAGAGACAAAGAAAAGAAGGTAGTATTGATCAATTTTTGTGTTTCGAGGAGATTCCTCTCATGGGCTATTATAATTGATCAGGTTTTATCTCTCTTTGCCATTTGTCTCATTTGCTTTGTTGTTTGTTTTTGACTTTCATTTGCTCTTGTGTTTTTATTTCGTTTATGTGTCTCTATTTTCTTTTCTTTTCTTTTCTTTTCTTGTGTTTAATTTGATTATTCCGTGCTTCGAGTTCAGTTGTGCAACAGCTTAAGGAAACATTCAAACGGGATTGAAGCCATTGTTCGAAGCTTTGAAACGTGCATATCTGGGAGAAGAACAAACTCAATCGCATTATTGGTAATATCTCTCCTTTTCTCTTCTTTAATGGATGCCGATATCTTTCTGTCGAACCTTCGTAAATATTTCCCTTCACTTCCTCAAAATGCTGTGTTTAAAATTTAAAAAGTACAGATGACTAGACTTTGGGCATTGATGCTCCTAAATGTGCCTGCTGATATCCGATGGCTTATCGAAGCCAAGGTGAGATTGTCCGGTGAGCCGGACATTAATCTCGCAAAATACATGCTGGTCTAGGAAAGAGCTACTACGCCAAGAGGCGAAGAGCGAAAAGGTTACAAGTATGTTATAAATGTGCTAGATGGAATTGTAACCAGACTTGTCGTTCATTAGGTTTTGTGTCCAGAAATAGAGAAGATAAACTGTCATTTATTAAAATGGTCTGAGTAATGAGTCGCTGGATAATGTTTTATTAACTCTTGAGTCACATTCTTGTGGACTTGTTCAGCGTGAATTGCTTAATCTATGGACACAATTTCGTGATGAATTGCAGTGTTATAGTCTAGGGAATCTGACTAAAAACGACCCTGTTTGCCAGTTTATAAGAAAACTGGATGGGAAGCAAATCCCCGACTCATAGAAGGCGTTTCAGCCGTTACTGGACGTAAAACCAGAGGAAGATGTGAGCCACAATCACAACTACTTGTATATTTGAATGTGTGTTGTTTTTGTCGAATTTTATTTTCTTCTTGTTTCGTTTGATCTGATTATCAATGTTGTTTTTGTGTTGTTGTTGTTTGTTGATTTTGTTTGTTTTAATTTCAAGTTTTCTTTTTGACAAACCATATGACTACCCTATGGCATAAGTACACGTGGGAGACAAGTGTTGAGGTTTTGTCAACCTCCACCGAAAGTGTATCTCTATTTTTTATGCTTCACGTGGGAGACAAGTGTGAGGGTTTTGTCAACCCCCGCCGAAAGTGTATCTCCATTTTCCATGCCTCACGTGGGAGACAAGTGTGTAGGTTTTGTCAAACCTCGCCGAAAGCATATCTCATTTTTTCAAATCTTGGGGCGATAAATCTGCATTGAGCAACCCCCACCGAAATATGTCCCCATGTGTCAAAATTTGACAGTTTTATGGGTGTATATATACATTCTGCATATTTTCATATGTCATTCCATAACCTGTCTTGCAATTGAAAAGCATAATATCTAACGTGTCTTACACAAGCTTAGAGCACTTGTAGAAATGGAGAAAACACCAATTCGGCGATTCCGCAATATATGCGTATTTTGCGGATCGCAATTTGGTAAAGATGGAGAGTTTACCACATCAGCTCTTGATCTTGGTAGGACATTAGCTGCGAGGGGTATTCATTTGATTTATGGAGGGGGTAGTCTTGGGTTAATGGGGTATGTGTCGACAGCTGCATCCCTAGGAGGGAGCAAAGTTCTCGGCATTATCCCTAAACCATTAGCTGTACAGATATCTGTAGGCAATACAATCGGGGAGAGTTCCAGGTCTCTAAGTAAAAAAAAAAAAAAAAATGCATGAGCGTATTGCACATATGGTTGTTAAGTCCGATGCATTTATAGCTTTGCCGGGTGGTTATGGTACATAGAGGAGATATTTCAAATCACCTCTTGGGCACAGCTAAACATCCATCGGAAACCCATTGGTTTGTTAAATGTTAATAATTTTTTTGATGGTTTGTTGTCCTTTCTTGATCACGCTGTAGAAAAAAATTTCATCTCACCGTCAGCAAGGCAAATGCTGGTTACAGCTTCAACTGCAGGAGAGTTAATTGACAAACTACAAGAATTCGTCTATTCACCTGATCCAACAATGGCTCGGATAAATTGGTTTTGAGAAGGCAACAAAAGGTCACTGGATTTAACCCTCCATCTGTAATCTCTATTTGCTGGTTTTCTTCGTTTTTTGTGCCTTTCTTGTTAAATGTGTTTTATGTTGAGATTTTTCTGTCGTTTCTTTTAAGCTTTTTCAGGTTTATTTCTTTTCGTCCCAGGTAAGATTTTCTAATCCTCGGTTTTTAGAGTGTTGGCTTCAAAAGTTCAAGTTCTCTTGAAACGCATTCTGGATCTCTTCAATCCGATAATGGCTGAATAAGGAGGCTAACTTCTAAACTTTTTAGACCCATTCTAACTAACTTGTTTTTGGTTGCTGACTTGTTGAACTTTGTTATTTTATGAGTGAGTTTAGTTTTGCGTAATTTAGAGTTGTTATGTGTTTTTATCTTTATCAGTTTTTATTTTAAAAAAAAAAACAATTGTCGAAAAACCTGAGAATGGCAGAATATAGGGTTTCTTTAACCCTTGAAACGCATTCTCTCTAAATAAATCTGTAGTTTGTTTATTTCATGTTATTTGAAGTGTCTTGTTTCTTGTTTTGTTCTTTCATAATAAAAGTATATAGGCTGGAAACCTTAAGTCTGCGGGCTACTGGTCCTAAGGATTGTTGAAATATACAATCTTGACTCAGGTGTAACAACGCCACGTACCTCTTTTCTTTCATTTTGTGGGTCGATGATAAGATAAATCTTGACTTAGATAACTCTTGGAAATGATAATGATGCATGGCATCTTTGTGCTTGACATGTTTAATTTAGTTTTTGCTTTACCTTTATTTCCGTGCACAAAATTGAGCACCGTGAGCCATTTATCCTGAGTTAATTTGTTTACTTAGGAATTTATGTAGTTAAGTGATTTTCTCCAGATTTTCATGAATTCTAGAACTTGGTTGATGGTCACTCGAGGTGAAATCCTAGACTGTTCAACATTAGGGAAAATGAATTTAGGGTCATCTTTGAGCCCCGTTTGACCTTAAGAGCTAAACCGTGAGTAAAAGTGCTCCCTAGTTACCCTGAGCGCTCGTAAACCTATTTCTTTTGTTAACTCCTA
Source organism: Boswellia sacra (assembly GCA_013180625.2). Taxonomy (NCBI): domain Eukaryota; kingdom Viridiplantae; phylum Streptophyta; class Magnoliopsida; order Sapindales; family Burseraceae; genus Boswellia; species Boswellia sacra. The sequence continues at coordinate 5,308 of SNVD02008202.1, read as the reverse complement.
AAGATTTCTTTAAACCTTATTGATTTGTTCAAACAGTTTTATCCCTTACCTATAGCATTTAAATCATTCGCGCAAGTTAAATTTTGGAGCTATTTCTGGTTTTGGGAAGTTAGAGGAGGTTGGATTGTGCCATGAGCAATGCAAGTGAGTTTTATTATGTTTGTAAAAAAAAATAAAGAGAAAAAAAATCTGTACTTATCTTCCACGTACTTAAACATTGAGGACAATGTATTGTTTAAGTGTGGGGGAGTGGAATTGCAGTTAAAAAAAAAAGAAAAAAAAGAATTCTATACCCTTGTGCGTTCTTAAAAAGAATGAAACAACAAAGTGTGGGGGTGTAGTTTCTTTTGCTTTCTACAAAAAAAAAACGAAAAAAAGAAAAAAAAAGAGAGTTCGAGTGTTCTGAATAAGTTTGGAGAAGTCATTTGATGACTACAGAAATGCATTTTTTTATGTTCATAGGGCTGAGCTCCGACATAATATTGAATGATTTTAGTGTGTTTGTGTGTGATTTGAGCCTTAATTTTATCCTGTTATCAAATAACAGCTTTTTTTTCCCCCCACCTAACAAAAAAACCAAACGTTACAAGCTTAATAAAGTCCTACTTGATCATTGGTGTTGTTCATGTCTACATTAGTGGAGAGTGACTTGAAAAGCAGGCCTATGGAGTTCGTTTATACACACATCTTTCCTATTAAATATGATTCATTTTTATGCATAAACTCATCCGGGTTACAAGTGATTAGGTGAGAATGGCTCTACACACACACACTTGAGAAATTGAAGTGAAGCGAAACTAATCCTTGAGATGAAATTCTTGATCAAGTGCATTATTTTGAAGTTTTCCTTGGGTTGTAATTAAGTACAACCTTTGAGGCCGATTTGCAAGTTGAAGCATTTGTGTGTTTTAATTTTTCTTTGATTCTGTTTCGGTTTAGTTTTGTTTCGTATCATTTTAGTTGCTTGAGGACTAGCAAAGTCTAAGTGTGGGGGAATTTGATAAGTGTCTATTTATATATCATTTTCATATCAATTGGTCCATGTTTCTTTGCTATATTCCTTGGTATTTTTATGTTTTTGTGTGGTTTTGATGTTTGTAGGAGTTTGGGAGCAACTTGCACAAAAATGGAGTAAAACCCTTCATTTTCACCTCTGCTAGTCAGTGATCTTCTCGGATTTAATTGTATTGATATACATGAACCCGATGACATGTTATATACCGTTGGAAAGCTCTCGAAGTCTATTTTCTGGAGAAATTTACGGTTTATAAATCCATTCAGTGTACCAAAAGTTGTGATCAAAACAGTGTGACATGTATAGAAATATAATTCCACAAGCACTGTAGCATGTATAATACGGGGCACTGTAGCAAGTCACTGTAGCAGAGTATTTAAACACATTTTAGTGTTTTATTTTCATAACTTGAAGAGGGGAGAACGTGGTGGAGGCTGCAGCTCTGGAATTCTTTCATCTCTTGGAGTTCTTGAAGGAGAAAGGAAGCTTGGAAAGAGGAAGAACTACAATACAAAGAGAATTACATCAAATTTGCTAAGTTTTTCCCTTCCCTTTCATTTTCTGGAATGACTCCAAGTTGTATTGTATTTACCACGTTCTTAAACATGTGTAACTGAATCTGAATTGGTTGAGGGTGATTTCAAAGCCCTTGATATGATTTTTGTGAGTTGATTGTGTAAGAAATTGTTATCCAATTCTCTAATTGAAGTTGCTTGTATTTTCCCATATCTAATGCTTATGATTGCTTACTGATTGTATTTGGAATGGCCAACTGAATATAATCTGTTATTGTCTATTGCTAGATTAGAAATCTTGATCCGTAATTATCATGAATTTCGAATCATTAGTAGCAAAATTGTGATCAGAGATTGCAATTGGAAAATACAACCTAGGTTAAATAATCTGAACTGTGTGATTATTGCTTAGATCAACCTATCTTTCTTATCGTAATGCTTCCATTGAATTAAACTTAGAGAGCTTGTTCTAGGTTGTTTAATGGATAGAGATTACATAAAGAGCTTGTTTTATTTAACAACAAAGTAAGGAAAGATTGGGATAACAGAGCTTGTTGTTATCTACGGTTGATAACTTCAATGCTGTAATTGGATTACAATTCTATGTTAATTCACAAATTCATATCTGGTGGCAGAGAAAGAACCCTTAACCAAGTGTCTCTCATTGATCTTTCATTCAAATTAACTTCTGTTTTGTTATTCTTAATTTGCATTCTTCTTTCATTTAGTTAATCATTCAACAAAACCCCGACCATATTTAGTTTTATTGTTGGTCTGCAAAATAACAACATTTCAATTGACAAATCACTCCTTGTGGGAACGATATCTCACTCATCCTTTATTACTTGTGCGACTCGTATACTTCTAGTTTCGAACGCAGCAGGATTTAAATAAAGAGCTTGTTTTATTTAGCAACAAGTAAAGGAAAGTTTGGATACAAGCTTGTTTTATTACGGTTTGATAACTTCAATCGGTAATTGGATTACAATTCTATTTACTTCACAAATTCATACTCTTGTGGCAAGAGAAAGCAACCTTAACCAAGTGTCTCTCATTTAATATTTCATTTCATTTAATATTGGTGCTGTGTAGATTTTTATTTGCCTTCGTATTCAGTTTAATTAATCAATGTACAACAAACACCCCCCATATTTATTTATTGTTGCTGAAAAATAATAAATTCAATTAGAATCAATCCTCGTGGGAACGATATCTTACTTATCACTTTATTACTTGTGCGACTAGTATACTTTGCTAGTTTCGAACGCATCAAGTTTTTGGCGCCGTTGCCGGGGATTGATTTTCTAATCGATTTGTTATTTTGTTTTCATTGTTGATTCATATTTTCTTTTTTTTTTTCTTTCTATTGTTTTGTGTTTTGTTGAGACAACATGGCAGTAATCTTCTATCAATTCAGTAGCGGATTTGAGCCACAAGTACCATGGAGAGTAAATGAGGTAAGCACTCCGAACATTGAACAACAACTTTCTGAGCTAACCTCTCTTGTGGAAAACATGGCTGTAGGAGATATGCAAAAATCTGATGAATGTGGGATATATTCTACGATGGAGCATCCAATCGACATGTATCCAACTTTACAAGAAGAATATATGGAACAAGCCAAAGCCATGGGTGGATTTCTAGGACAAACGAGGCAATGGTATGATCCTTTCTCTAGCACTTTACAATGCTGGGATGGGCAGATCAACCATAAATTTCATTACTGGAATCATCAACCAATCGCCCCAAATGGCATACCAAATTGGCTACAAGGTTTCAATCAACCTAGAGTGCAGCAGCCATTTCAAATGCAAACACCACCAATGCCACAACCAGCACCACAACCAACTCCAGAAAACTCAGGTATGTCTCTCCAGGATATTGTCAATGCACTTGCCACTAACACAATACAATTCCAGCAGGAAACTGGGGCAAGTATCCAAAATCTCGCAAATCAAATGGACACTTTGGCCGACTAACAATAGCAGAATTTGAGAGTCAAAAGCTCGGAAAAATTACACTTCTCAGCCGTGATCAAATCCAAAGAGAATATGCTAGTGCTGTACTTTGATAAAAAAACCAAAAAACAAACGAAAAAAAAAAAAAAAAAAAAAAAGAATGGCAGAATGGGAAGCATTAGAGATCCACCAAAGAACAACAACTTTGAAGGGGGATGACACCACTCCCACCATGAATAAAACATCATCTTCTAAGGTAAATCCTAAAACCCATATTCCTTCATATGTTACTCCCCCACCTTTTCCTAGCAGATTTGCAAAATCAAAGAAGGAGGAACAAGAACAGGAAATCCTGGAAACTTTTCGTAAGATCGAGGTAAACATACCACTTCTGGATGCTATCAAGCAAGTGCCTCGTTATGCAAAATTTCTCAAAGAGTTATGCACCAACAAGAGGAAGTTGAAAGGAAATGAAAAGGTAAGTGTGGGGGAAAATGTTTCAGCTGTATTGCAAAGAAAAATTCCTCCGAAATGCAAAGATCCAGGTACGTTCACCATTCCATGCACTATTGGTAATACCAAGTTTGAAAGAGCCATGTTAGATTTAGGAGCATCTATTAATGTTATGCCATATTCTATTTATGCTTCTTTGAATCTTAGACCCCTTGCGAAAACTGGTATTGTAATTCAACTTGCTGATCGTTCTAATGCATATCCCAAGGGAGTTGTGGAAGATGTGCTTGTGCAGGTGAATCAATTGGTTTTTCCAGCAGACTTTTATGGTTTGGAAATGGAGGATGAGACGTCTCCCAATCCAACACCAATTCTTTTAGGGATGCCATTCTTGAAAACTGCCCGAACGAAGATTGATGTTCATGATGGCATTCTCACCATGGAGTTTGATGGCGAGGTGATTCGTTTCAATATTTTTGAGGCAATGAGGTACCCTAGTGACTTGTATTCTGTTTTTGTAGTTGATGTTATTGATTCTTTGGCGCAACAACTTTTTGAGTTAACTCGCAAGGATGCATTGGAAGTAGCCATTAGTGAGCACATTGGGGCAGAAAATTCCAGAGAATCGAGGAAGTTGATACAAGTGTCTAAAGAAGTGGAGGAAGCTGTGGCAATCTTGGATGAGACTATAGCTATCACCACAAACAGGTATGATGTTTCGTACATTGAATTGCCTTTATCTAATGAGAATATTCTTCCTTCTGTGATGAAAGCCCCTACCTTGGAGCTTAAGCCTCTTCCAGAACATTTGAAGTATGTATTCTTGGGTGAGAAGAATACTTTGCCAGTCATACTAGCCAAGGGCCTTACACCATTACAAGAAGAGAAACTCATCCGAGTGCTTCGAGATCACAAAACAGCCATTGGGTGGACAATTGCTGACATCAAAGGTATTAGCCCAGCCATATGCATGCACCGTATCTTATTAGAAGAAGTATCCAAGCCCACTCGAGAAGCACAGCGGAGGTTGAATCCTCCAATGATGGAAGTTGTCAAGAAAGAAATCCTGAAATTGTTAGATGTGGGTGTGATTTATCCAATTTCGGATAGCAAGTGGGTGAGTCCAGTCCAATTCGTTCCAAAGAAATCTGGTGTTACGGTGGTTAAAAATGACAATAATGAGCTAGTTCCCACTCGTATCCAAACCGGGTGGCGAGTTTGTATTGATTATCGAAAGCTCAGTTCTGCAACTCGCAAGGATCACTTTCCTTTGCCATTCATTGATCAAATGCTGGAGAGATTAGCAGGTCATTCTCATTATTGTATTCTTGATGGCTATTCAGGATATAATCAGATTGTCATTGCCC
>SNVD02008201.1:0-33844 GCA_013180625.2 Boswellia sacra | reverse complement strand
CAGCAAGTCCAGCAACGTTTTGAGGTAATGAAAAATCAAGAAGATAGGGGTGAAAATGGTGACGAATGGGAAAATGCAGTCCATGATGATGATAATCCGTTTCACAATCCGCGTAGCGAAGCATCTAGTGATAGCACTCCACCTCCTCCTCCTGAATTACGAAATCATTTCTTCCAAGATTTTGATGTGAAGGTTGACATTCCAGAATTTGAAGGAAGAATGCATCCGGATGAGTTCATTGATTGGCTTAATACGGTTGAGCGTATTTTTGAATACAAAAATGTGCCTGAAATTCGTAAAGTCAAGCTTGCTGCAATCAAGCTAAAGAAATATGCTTCTTTATGGTGGGAGAATTTGAAGAAACAAAGAGAAAGAGAGGGCAGAGGTCGAATTTTGACATGGGAGAAAATGAAAAGAGAGCTTAAGAGGAAATTTCTGCCTGAAAATTACAAGCAAGATGTTTTCCTTAAGTTTCACAATTTCAGGCAAAAAGAGTTATCTGTGGAAGAATATGTGGCAGAATTTGATAATTTGATGATGAAATGCGATCTGACCGAACCGGAAGAACAAACCATAGCACTTTTTCTTGGGGGATTGAGATCTGAAATCTGCAATGTGGTCCAATTGCAACCCTATTGGTCCTACAATGATGTGTGTAGGCTTGCTCTTAGAGTGGAGAAACAGCTTAAAGAGGCACACGTTCGCAACTCTCGTTTTGCTAATCGCGATGGCACTCCCAATCGTGGCAGTACTTCTTATCCTAAGCCTAAAACAGGTCTGAAAACAAACCCAAAAGCTTCTTCAAAGAATGAGCAAGGTAATAGTTCCAACCAAGCCCAAAGCTCTTCAAATGCTAGTTCCCGTCGCTGTTTCAAATGCCAAGGCTACGGACATATTGCTTCCGAGTGTCCTAATCGTAAAATTGTAACACTAGTAGAGGAAGAAAGTGATGAAGAGATAGAGACAGATGCCTTGATCAATTTCAGTAATCCAGAATGTGCTGATGAAGAGGAAGTCACTTATGCAGATCAAGGTGATTCTCTCTTTATTATTCAAAGGAGTTTGAATATTGCCCAAGAACGAGAAGATGATTGGCTTCGCAAAAATATCTTCCATACCAGATGTACTTCTCATGGTAAGGTGTGCAATGTTATTATCTGTCTCTTATACACATCTAGATGTGTATAAGAGACAGGTCATGGTTGTCTACGGAGAGATTGATAAACTTGGCCTTACAAACAGAGAAGCATCCTCAACCTTTACAAGATTTCATGGCTTGCGGAAAATCGAGATTAAGGTAAACAACGTTGCCATTGTTTCATTTTCTATTGGGAAAAAGTATAAAGATGAAATATGGTGTGATGTTGTTCCTATGGATGCTTGTCACTTTTACTTCTTGGTATGACATGGCATTATGAAGAGAGTTAATGCAATGATGAGCTATAGGACCTTATACATTCTTTAAAGATGGGGTCAAAGTTATTTTGGGTCCTCAAAGTTAAAAGGTGTTATCATCAACACCTACTCACAGGTACATAGAAGGTGAAATCTTGCTTACCCAAACAGAATGTAGAAGAGAGTTTGAGAGGGGAAGTGAAATTTATGTGTTCTTGTTGTTAGAAGAAAATGAAGTTAGTAACAAACTGCCTTTGGAGATGAAGTATCTTCTTGAAGAATACCATGATGTTGTACCAGATGAGATACCACCAGGACTTCCTCCAATGAGAGACATACAACATTGCATTGATCTTGTTCCAGGTGCTGTGTTGCCAAATAAATCAGCCTATCGAATGAGTCCCACAGAACACGAAGAATTACAACGTCAGGTTGATGAGCTTATCACTAAAGGGTTAGTGAGGGAAAGCATGAGTCCTTGTGCTGTCCCAGCTCTTTTGGTGCCTAAAAAGGATGGCTCTTGGAGATTGTGCATTGATAGTAGGGCTGTTAACAAGATCACAATTAATTACAGATTTCCTATTCCGAGGCTTGACGACCTTCTTGATCAACTTCATGGTGCTACTGTCTTCTCAAAAATTGATCTTCGAAGTGGCTATCATCAAATTCGTATGAGACCTGGTGATGAATGGAAGACTGCATTTGAAACAAAGAATGGCCTTTATGAATGGATGGTGATGCCATTTGGCCTATCTAATGCACCAAGTACATTTATGCGGTTGATGAACCATGTCTTTAAACCATTCATTGGCAAGTTTGTTGTTGTATATTTTAATGATATACTTGTGTACAGCAAAGATGAGGAGCATCACTTGGATCATCTTCAGCAAGTTTTTCACACCTTGAGAAGTGAAAAGCTTTATGCCAACTTGAAGAAATGTGAGTTCTTCACCAAAAGCCTCATTTTCTTGGGGTATGTGGTTTCAAAAGATGGAATTCAGATGGACACTAGCAAGATTGAAGCAATTCAGAATTGGCCGATTCCTACATCAGTCCACAACATTCGAAGTTTTCACGGGTTAGCTTCATTTTAACGTCGATTTATTGTAGGATTCAGTACTATAATGGCTCCAATCACTGAATGCTTAAAGGGTAATGGTTTTACTTGGACGAAAGATGCACAAAGAAGCTTTGAGCTGATTAAAAAGAAGATGACAGAAGCTCCTATCTTATCACTTCCAGATTTCAACAAGGTTTTTGAAGTTGAATGTGATGCTTCCAATATTGGTATTGGTGCTGTTATTAGCCAAGAACGCAGACTAATTGCTTTCTTCAGTGAAAAATTGAATGCATCTCGCAAAAAGTACTCAACTTATGACAAAGAGTTGTATGCTATTTGTCGAGCTTTGAAGCATTGGAGTCAGTATCTCTTGCCAAAAGGAGTCAGTATCTCTTGCCAAAACCATTTGTTCTATATTCTGACCATGAAGCTTTGAAGTTCATCAACAGCCAATAGAAGCTTAATATTCGACATGCTAGATGGGTAGAGTTTCTTCAAGCTTTCAACTTTACCATCAAGTATAAATCTGGAGTTCAAAATGTGGTGGCTGATGCCTTAAGCCGAAGACATTCTTTACTGACCTCTATGCAAGTGAATGTTGTTGGGTTTGAAGTTTTAAAAGAGCTTTACAAGGATGATTCAGATTTCGGCAAAATATGGAGTAACTGTAATGAGTTTTCATCTAACCAATTTGTTTTGCAGGATGGTTATCTACTCAAGGCAAACCAATTGTGTATTCCTCAATGTTTCTTGAGAGACTTAATCATTAATGAAGCACATGGCAGTGGCATTAGCGGTCATTTTGGGAGAGACAAAACTATTGCTATTGTGAAGGAAAACTTCTATTGGCCGAAGATGGAAATGGATGTGATGAAGCACGTGAAGAGGTGTACAATTTGTCATGTGGCAAAAAGTCATGGGCAGAACACTGGTTTGTACACTCCATTACCTGTTCCTAATGATCCATGGGAAGATGTTAGCTTGGATTTTGTGGTGGGATTGCCTAGAACACAGCGAAACAAAGATTCAATCATGGTGGTGTTTGACCGATTTTCTAAAATGGCTCATTTTGTCCCCTGTACAAGACAAAATGTGCGACTCATGTGGCCGATTTGTAACTTCGAGGAGGATTGTTGAAATTGCATGCATTCCTAAGGCCATAGTCTCCATATCGTTACCAAATTTTCTTATCTCATTTTTTCGTGCGCGTGTCGAACGCTTTTGTAGAAATCTGGGGACTATACTTACTTTAGTTCATCTCATCATCCTCAAACAGATGGGTAACTGAATTATCACAGAAGCTTGGGAAATCTTATGATGGATTTATGTTGGTAAATTAATTTACGACAATGGGATCTTGTTTTAACCCTCCAAGGGAGTTTGCTTATAAAGATCATCAAGTCAAACCACTGGTCATAGTCCTTTTGAGGTTGTTTATGGCAAGAATCCAATAAGTCCTTTGGATTTAGCTCCTATTCCTTCCAAAACTCAATTTAGCAGTGATGCAGAGGAGAGAGCTAAGAACATCAAGAAACTACATGAACAAGTTCGAGAGAAGATTTTGAAGCAAAATGAGAGGTATAAAGCTGCAGCAAACAAACATCGGAAGTATGCTGAGTTCAAAGAAGGAGGTCTAGTGTGGATACACCTTAGAAAAGAAAAGTTTCCTCCAGGCAAATATGCCAAGTTGAAGCCTAGAGCTGATGGACCATTCAAAGTTTTTACAACGCATTGGAGAGATGCTTACAAAGTTGAGCTCCTGAGCATTATGGTGTTTCCACACATTTAATATCTCTCTGACCTTAGTCCTTATCTTGGTGAAAACAACAATCAAGACTCGAGGTCGAGTCTTTCTCAACCAGGGGAGCTTGACACAGGAGTGTTGCAAGCCATGGGATTCATGATAGATCATCAAGGGGTGCAAATTGTTACAATGGTCAGGAGTGCACATGAACCAGAATGAGGGATAATTTCGTAAAAGAACTGGTATTGTTGTGCAGAGAATTAAATGTCAAGATTTGTGGTTATAAAAGATCTTGAAGTCAGCTTTCTAACACATTTGTCAATGTGTCATTTGGAGTTGTCTGCAGGAATCTATGACTATCTCTTCACAGCTGGTTCATAGTTAATGGTGCATTAAAGTCTACTCTAGAATTTGAAATTGATTGCTTAGTTGGTTGGAATTTGAATTTCTAGCTTAGTTGGTTGTGCTTTTATTACCTAATGTGTTTACTTATGAGTCTTAGTCAATAATTGAGTTGTCAATGTATTAGTTGAGCCGTAATTGTTGAACACATTTAAATTATTGTCTTTTACCTATGCTTGGAGGGTTGTTCCAAGTTATTTAAGTCCTAAAGCTGTGTGTTCAAGGGAGTGAAGTTTTGAATTCAAATTTGAGTGAAATTTCAGTGTTTATACTGATTTCTCCTTAACTCTGTATCTCTTGGTGGATTCCATAGAGTGGTGAGTTAGTTTAAGCCCTGTATCCTTGGTTTTACATCCTTGGTGGTGAATTATCTGTATCCCATTGGTGTTTACTTTGGTGGTGAGCTTGTTATCCCTTTCAAAGAGTGTTTGTTAGGTTCCATTTTATTTGTTCCAGCCATTGGTTGAGTTGATAATCAACTTGAAGATCCTATCCTCATCTATTATAATCCAGAAGCCCGGTATCAGATTGGTATCAGAGCCATATCTCGAAGATCCGGTATCAGAAGTTTACCAAGAAACAAGTGCAATCCTGAATCATGCAAAAGAACTTTTTATGAAGGTTCAAAAGATTTTCTAATAATGAATTTATCATGAAAAACCTTCATTTTTTCTTTGTAGATTTTAGAATTTTCATAAGCCTTATTCCTGTTTTCTTCAAGTCCACTCAGTTGGAGTTTACATAACTTGCAAGCATCATTCAAGTTTGTGTTAAATGTTTTTGTGGCCCAATAAGCTTTATGCTCAATTTCCACAGGCAAGTGACAAGGTTTTCCATAAACTAATCTATAAGGAGACATTCCCAATGATGTTTTAAGAGCAGTTTGATAAGCCCAAAGTGCATCATTAAGTCTTAAAGACCAATCTTTACGGTTTGGGTTAACCCTTTTTTCTAAGATTTGTTTTATCTCCCTATTAGCTAATTCAACTTGTCCACTTGTTTGCGGGTGATAAGGTGTAGAAATTTTATGGGTTATTCCATATTTCTTTATTAAAGTTTCAAATGGTTTGTTACAAAAATGTGTACCCCCATCACTAATAATGGCTCAAGGAATTCCAAATCTACACAAGATATTCTCTTTCAAGAATTTGATAACTGTTTTGTGATCATTGTTTCGACATGGAATTGCCTTAACCCATTTTGAAATATAGTCTACCGCAACAAGAATGTACACAAAACCAAATGATGGTGAAAAAGGTCCCATAAAATCAATACCCCAACAGTCAAAGATTTCAACAACAAGAATGAGATTCAAAGGCATCATGTTTCGTTTTGAAATGGATCCCAATTTTTGACAATTTTCACAAGTTTTACAAAATGCATATGCATCCTTAAATAAGGTGGGCCAATAAAATCCATATTGCAAGATTTTAGCAGTTGTTTTTTAGATGAAAAATGTCCTCCACATGCTTCAGAATGATAAAAAATAATGACACTACTTACCTCATTGTTGGGTATGCATCTGCTAATTATTTGATCCGGACAATATTTGAACAGATATGGGTCATCCCAATAAAAATTTTTCACCTCGGTCAAAAACTTCCTTTTGTCTTGAGCATTCCAATGAGGTGGCATTTTTCCTGCTGCAAGAAAACTTACAATGTTAGCAAACCAAGGTACAGTAGCGACGGAGAATAAAAATTCATCATGAAAAGAGTCATTGATAGGTGAAGTTTCAATTAATGTATCTATCGTTAATCTGGACAGACGGTCTGCAATGATATTTTCAGCTTCTTTCTTATCCTTTATTGTGATGTTGAATTCTTGGAGCAATAAGATCCACCATATCAATCTAGGTTTTGCATCCTGTTTAGACATTAAATATCTTACAGCTGCATGGTTAGTGTAAACAATCGTGGGAGAACCAATTAAATAAGATCAAAATTTGTCCAATGCAAATACTATTGCAAGTAATTCTTTTTCAGTTGTTGTGTAATTCATTTGTGCATCATTTAAAGTCCTACTTGCATAGTATATCACATAAGGCTTACCTTCTTTTCTTTGGCCTAAGACAGCACCAACGGTATAGTCACTTGCATCACACATCAATTCAAAAGGCAGGGACCAATCAAGAGATTGCATAATTGGAGTAGTTGTTAAAAGTCCAATTAAATTATCAAAAGCATTTTGACATTCTTAAGTCCATTCAAAAGAAGTGTCATTTAGTAAGAGGTTACAAAGAGGTTTAGATATAGCACCGAAATTTCTTATGAAACTCCTATAAAATCCAGCATGCCCTAAGAATGAACGGACCTCTTTAACTGTTTTTGGTGGAGGCAAATAGGAAATTAATTCCACTTTTGCTTTGTCCACTTCAATTCCCTTAGAAGACACCATATGACCTAAGACAATTCCCGAAGTGACCACATAATGACATTTTTTCCAATTCAAAATAAGACTTTTTTCTTCACACCTTTCTACGACTTTTTCTAAGTTTTCAAGACAATTATCAAAAGAGTTTCCAAAGACAGTTAAATCATCCATGAAAACTTCTAAACAATGCTCAACCATGTCACTAAAAATGCTTAACATGCATCTTCGAAAAGTAGCAGGAGCATTACAAAGTCCAAAAGGCATTCTTCTAAATGTAAAAGTGCCAAAGGGGCACGTGAATGTGGTCTTTTCTTGGTCTTCAAGTGCAATGAGAATTTGATAATAGCCTGAATATCCATCAAGAAAGCACTAGTAGGAGTGCCCTACTACTCTTTCAAGAATTTGATCAAGGAATGGTAATGGAAAATGGTCTTTTCTGGTGACAGCATTTAATTTTCTATAATCAATGCACATCCTCCAACTAGATGAGACTCGTATTGGCAATAATTTACCCTTTTCATTTTTAACTACTGTAATGCCAGATTTCTTGGGTACTACTTGTGTAGGGCTTACCCATTTGCTATCAGAAATAGGGTAGATAATTCCCACATCAAGTATTTTAAGAACTTCAGCCCCAATAACCTCTTTCATATGTAGATTAAATCTTCTTTGAGGTTGTTGGGATGTTTTGGCATTTTCCTCTAAATGTATTCTATGTGTGCAAATTAAAGGGTTAATGCTTTTTATATCTTTTAAAGTCCACCCGATTGCATTTTTATGCCTTTTAAGCACTTCTATCAACTTACCTTGTTGCTCACATGTGACGGATGAAGAAATTACCATCGGATATGTCTGATTCTCCCCAAGATATGCATATTTCAGTCCTTCAAGTAAGGGCTTTAGTTCTAACTTGGGAGCTTCCTCATCCTTGCTTTCCTTCATTTGCCCCAATTCTTCGAATCTTAATTTTAAGCCTTTTTCCATCACCTGTGCACAATCCAATAAAGAATATATATCAGAAAGATCAGGCTCTAGTTCCATACTTGATTCTAATGAATTCACTAAACAAGTTTCCAAAGGGTCAGAAGAACTCCCTTTTTGGATGTGATCTTCCATAATAGTTTTGATCATATTAGCCTCCTCTATTTCCTCTTCTTCTTCATGTGGTTGTTTGCACATATTGAAAACATTAAGTTCCAATGTCATGTTCCCAAATGATAGTTTCATGACTCCATTCCTGCAATTAATCAAAGCATTAGAGGTAGCTAAAAATCGACGCCCTAAAATAACAGGAATTGAATTACATACTTCCACTGGTTGTGTGTCCCCACTGGATAAATGAATATATCAACTTGAACTAACACATCTTCTACTACTCCTCTTGGTACTTTAATTGATCTATTAGCAAGCAAAAGAGTCACAGAAGTCGGTTTTAACTCACCTAGATTGAGTTTCTGAAAAACCGAATATGGAAGCAAATTCACACTAGCACCAAGATCAAGTAAAGCTTGTTCAATTTTATGGACTCCAATAACACATGAAATTGTAGGACAACCTGGATCCTTATATTTCACTGTATTATTGTTTTGAAGAATAGCACTTACTTGGTCGGCTAGAAAGGCCCTCTTTTTCACATTCAATTTCCTTTTCACAGTGCACAAGTCTTTCAAAAATTTTGCATAAGAAGGTACCTGTTTAATCATATCAAGCAAGGGAATGTTGACCTTTACCTGTTTGAAAATTTGAAAGATTTCAGAATTGTGAGTTAGCTTCTTTTGTGTAGCTAATGCTTGAGGAAATGGAGGCATAGATGAGGATTTGGTTTCTTCTTCATTAGGTGTTGGTTTGATAACCTTGTCCTGTCCTTTAGAGATCGATTCTTCTTCTTTCTCACAAGGGTTAAGAATGTGTTTTTCAACAACCTTACCATTGCGAAGGGTCATGACTGATTTGGCTTGGTTAAAATAATGGTTACTTGAACTCCCTGTATTTGCGTTAGATTGATCTTTGGGGTTTTGCAATGTTTGAGAAGGAAAATTTTCCCTTCTCTTGGATGCTAAATGTAGATGCAAATTTTGCAAGAGTGTCCGACAAATTTGCTAATGTTTGAGTAGTTTAACTATTGAAAGTCTCTTGCTTTGTAATGAATGAATGCAATTTTTCTTCAAGGTCATTCCTAGGAGGAGGAGCATATGCGTGATCATGAGAATTTTGAAAATTTTGTCGTGTTTGAAAAGGGACTTGTGAAGATTGTGCATGATTGTCATTTTTTCAACTAAAATTTGGATGATTTCCCCAATTGGGATTGTAGATTTGTGAATATGGATTGTGATTTGGCCTTTTGAAAGTGTTCAAGGCATTGGCTTGTTCACGGAGACATTCCCTAAAGGCAGGCAAAGTTGGGCAATCATCACTAGAATGGTCATTCTCATTACAAATGTTACAGACATTTTCTTGAATAGAATTCAATTGACCACTCTTTTTCATCTCTAAAGCCTCGACTTTTTTAGCTAGGGATGCATATTTGGCTTGAAAGTCATGGTCTTCCCTAAGGTTGTAAATGCCTCTATTGGATGTCGAGGTTGGGGCCTTGCTTGGTACCTCATAGGTGCCAGCGGTGTCCCAATTTTGTGCCTTTTCTAGCAAGGAATCTAGGTAGTCAATTGCTTCCTCAGGGTCTTTATCTCCAAATTCTCCATTATACATTAATTCTACTAGTTGTCTATCTTAAGGTGTTAACCCTTTATAGAAGTGTGCAACTATTCTCCAAGTTTCAAACCCATGGTGAGGACAGGTATTAAGTAGTTCCTTATACCTATCCCAACATTGGTAAAGGGTTTCCCCTTGTTTTTGAGTGAAATTAGAAATTTGTCTTTTAAGAGAATTTATTTTATGGGTAGGAAAATTGTTTTTCAAAAATTGTTGTTTCATCTCATCCCATGAACTGATGGAATTCGACCTCAAATTTTGTTGCCATATTCTAGCTTTATCTTTTAAGGAAAAAGGAAAAACCTTTAATCTAATGGTGTGAATGCTACAATTTGGATCACCGTAGGAGTTACACACCTCTTCAAAGATTTTTAAGCGCGAATATGGGTTCTCCATATCAAGGCCATGAAAGGTGGGTAGAAGTCGAACAAAACTTGGTTTGAAATTAAAATGGATTGAATCGGGAGGAGAAATTACACAAGATGGTGCACTAGTCCTTACCGGATTCATGTAGTCTCTGAGGGTTCTTGGTTGGTTTTGATCATTTTATTGGAAACGATTGTCCCGTTCATTCGTGAACCTTTCCACTAGATTGTTGGCCATGTTTTCCAAGGAAGATGATGTTTTTCTAACAAGTCTACCACTAGATGTTCGTGACCAAATTTTCATGCAAGAAAGAGAGAAGAAAAGAGAAGAAAAGATGAACACACAACAAAGTAAAAAATTAAGATCTAAAATGAGAGAAGAGAATACTTACAATTTTGTACGTCAATTTTTACCTTCCCCGACAACGGTGTCAAAAACTTGACACAGACACATCCGAGAATAGGATTGCCTCCCAAGTATAGGAGTGTTGAAGTAATAAACCCGGTAAGACCGGGGTCGATCCACGAGGAAGGAGATTTTAGCGCTACAAACTATAAGTAAGCAAATATGATGTGGATAATTTAAAGGGATAGCAAGATAATATCAACAAATATGAGTAAAGAACAAGTTCTTAAACAATAAATGAGAATAACACAAGAGAAATTAACACAATGATAATGAGAGCTAAGGTTAGGGGATCCGCCCTTGATATTTCGAATAAGAATAAACAACCCATTTTAGTTATATGAATTATATTTGTTTCGTTATTAATATTTATATCACTACTTGTAAATGGGTTCAAGCATCCAATGTGTCAATCTTCATATGTCGACAACAAATCAAGGTTCCTAACTAGATTCGTGTTGGTAAGGAAAAATCATACGACATCTAGAAATGATCCAGCCATTTGATGTGCCAAGGATTGTCTACAATGGATCAAGACCTCCACTTTACGAGTGGTGTCAAGATTCATTAAGAAAGTAAATATAAATCATATAAAATAAACAACATAAGACTATGATAATTAAGCACATATCAAGGGTTAGAGAATCCTTACTCTCATATCAAGGGTTTCACCCTTTCACCTTAGCAAGAGAGAAATTAGAAAGACATTATAAGAGAAAGAAAACAAATTATAAGAAAAAGGGAATTCATTAATAACATAAAAATACAAGAGAGAAAATCACAATAACAAGAGATCTCAGCAAAGGCCAAGATGCCCTAATGGGTCACAAGGCACCTCTATTTATAGATACATTTAGGGGCAAACTTGTCAAATTACAAAGGAATAATTATCAAATGTTAGATGCACCAACTTTGACAATTGGGGTAATTAGGTGAACCGACTTTGACCACCGATTTTGACCACCGATTTTGACATTGAATTATTGAGAAATTTAATCATATGTCTGCATGAAATCGTGTATATTTCTCTCAAATTTCTAGAACATCTTGATTCATACGATTTGGATACGTATCTTGAGAGATATGGTCAAAATACTGAGGCAAAGTCATACTAGGCTAAAATTGCAGATAGGTTCAATTCAAGCCCAATTTTAGTCCACTGAGAGCCCGAATTTGATGATGCTTTTGAAATACAATCTTATGGATAATTGAATCTGATTTTCAAAACATTAAGATTTGTACCATTCTGGTCTATAAATAAGAAGTTATGCCTATTTTACCAAACATGTAACAAAACCAAAATTAAGAAAAAGTTAATTCCAAAGATGCAAAAGCTGCAAATATGCTTAAGTTGAGGAATTTAATGACACTATTAATGTAATATGATGAACTAAACTCTTATTAAGCATACATATTTAAGTGTTCATCAAATGGTTGAGTCAGAAAGAAGAAATCAAAACGTTGAAGAAGAAGATTGAAGTGCTGGAATGTTAAAAATCCTATGCTGAAAATCATATCTCAGAATTGGAGACTGTTTTGGTAGACAAAACAGCGCATATTGAGAAAATCACAACAGAACTGGTTGAAAGCAAGAGGTGTGTTGATCAACTCAAAATTGGAGCAGCCAAACTTGATCAGGTCTTGAGTCTTGGAAGAGACAACTCCAACAAACATGGATTGGGGTATATAGAAGGTAATGTTGCATCTTTATCAAAAACAGTTTTTGTGAAAGCTTCAACATCAGATAAAAATTTTGAACTTAATTCTTTAAGGTCGAGTCCTAGTTCAAAGAGTAACAAAACATTTGTTTCTCCTCTGAGCTCTTTCAAATCCAGTCCTGAAAAGGTAAGAAAATTCATTCCCACTTGTTATTTTTGTGGTAAAAAGGGACACATTAGGCCTAGATGCTTTAAATTGTTAAATCTTTTGGATAAAAGATCAAAACAGTTTAAACTGTTATCAAAATCACAACTGCAGTGGGTTAAGAATGACAAGATAGTATGCCATGTTGCTCTTACCACCCTTGAACATACTTCTAACGGTTTGTGATATTTTGATAGTGGTTGTTCGAGGCACATGACTGGAAATAAACAGTTTTTAACAGATTTTAAAGCATGCAGGGAAGGTAAGGTTACTTATAGCGATGGAGCAAAGAGTAAGATCATTGGTAAAGGCACTTTGAATGTCAAATGCCTACCCAATTTTCAAAATGTCTTGCTGGTTGAAGGTTTGAAAGCTAATCTTATTAGTATTAGTCAGATTTGTGATAACAAGTATATTGTTAATTTCACACAAAATAAATGCATGGTCTTAGATAATTTTGATAAATACATTCTAGAAGGTAATAGATCTTCGAATAATTGTTATTTGGTAAAGATTGCATTTCCTGCTAGGATTTCAGATTTAGAATTGTGGCATCAAAAATTAGGACACTTAAATTACAAAGGCTTGGTTAAATTAACTAAGTTAGGTGCTGTACGAGGAGTTCCTAAACTTGATGACAAAATTGGTAAAATTTGTGGACCATGTCAAATGGGAAAACAAATCAGAAGTTCACACAAATTAAATCCACATCTTAGCACTTCTAAGATACTTGATTTGCTTTACATTGATCTTATGGGTCCTATGCAAATTGAAAGCATTACAAGTAAGAGATACATATTTGTTTGTGCGGATGATTTTTTTAGATATACTTGGGTTGATTTCATTAAAGAAAAATCTGACACTTTTGAAGCTTTTAGGAACCTTTGTGTTAAGCTTGAAAATGAGCAAAATAGGAACATTGGTAGGATTGTGAGGATAAGAAGTGATCATGGAAAGGAGTTTGAAAATGTTAGCTATGCTGACTAGCAAATATCATGGAATTGATCATGAATTTTCAGCTCCTAAAACTCCTGAACAGAATGGCATTGTGGAAAGGAAGAATATAACTTTTCAAGAGATGGCTAGAGTGATGCTCAATAGCAAAAAGTTGGCAAAAAGGCTATGGGCTGAAGCAATAAGCATTACTTGTTATATTTCAAATAGAGTTTTTCTTAGACCTGGCACTAACCAGACACTTTATGAAATTTTGAAACGTAGAAAACCGAATTTGAAATATTTTTATGTTTTTGGATGCAGGTGTTATATCTTAAATGACAGAGAGCAGTTAGGAGAATTGGATCCAAGGAGTGATGAAGGAGTTTTTGTGGGATATGCACAAAGCAGCAAAGCATTTCGAGTTTACAATCTGAGAACTGAGGTAGTCATGGAATCTGCAAACATAGTATTTGATGATCTGGATGATTATGCAAAGTACTTACAAGAGGAAAACATAACCAGTTTCATAGAAGATATAGAAAAATTAGATTCAGATAGCAACTATAATAAAGATGACTCTATTATGAAAGAAGAAACAACTACTGTTACACCCGACGTGACAACTCAGATTTGAACAGAAATTCAATTAGGAATGAAGATAACATGAAAGATCCACCCACATGGATTCAGAAGGCACATCCAACAAGTTTTATCATTGGAACACCAGATGCATGATGAAGACTCGAAGCAAGGTAAGATTTGCATGTTATGTTTCTTTAGTTGAACTAAAAAATGTGAAAGAAGCCTTAAGAAAAGATGTGTGGATTCAAGCTATGCAAGATGAACTTAATCAGTTTAAAAGAAATGAAGTATGGAAATTAGTTCCTAGGCCAGAAAATGCAAATGTCATTGGAACTAAATGGATATTCAAAAATAAAATTGATGAAAGTGGACAAGTTGTAAGAAATAAGGCGAGGCTAGTTACACAAGGTTACACGCAAGTAGAAGGCATAGACTTTGATGAAACTTTTGCACTAGTAGCTAGACTTGAGTCAATCAGATTACTACTTGCAATTGTTTGTTTGCTTGATTTTAAGTTGTGCCAAATAGATGTTAAAACAACATTTTTAAATGGCTATCTCAATGAAGAAGTCTTTGTCGAACAGCCTAAGGGTTTTGAAGATCCTAAACATCCTGATTTTGTGTACAAATTGCATAAAGCTTTGTATGGTTTGAAACAAGCTCCTAGAGCTTGGTATGAAAGGTTGTCAAACTTTTTGATCAACAGAGGTTATAAAAGAGGTAGCAATGATAAGACTTTGTTTATCAAACATGCATCTAACTATTTTATTGCTGCTCAAATATATGTGGATGACATTGTATTCAGATCAACTAACAAAAGCAAAAATAATGAGTTTGTTAAGTTGATGTAGGAACAGTTTGAGATGAGCATGGTAGGAGAATTAAATTTCTTTCTTAGATTGCAGGTTAAGCAGATGAATGATGGGATATTCATATCTCAATCAAAATATGCAAAAAATCTTGTAAAGAAATTTGGGCTTGAGAAATCAAAACCAATGTAAACTCCTATCAATACTAACCTTAAACTTTCAAAAGACAATGCAGGAAAAGATGTTGATGCAAGTTTGTACAGAAGCATTATTGGCAGCCTGCTATACCTCACAGCAAGTAGACTAGACTTGTGCTTTAGTGTAGGATTGTGTGCAAGATTTCAAGCAAATCCCAAAGAATCACATCTTGCAGCAGCTAAGATAATCATTAGGTATGTTCATGGAACACATAATTATGGAATATGGTTTTCTAAAGATACGAATGATTATCTTGCAGGATTTAGTGATGCTAATTGGGCAGGAAATGCAGATGACAGAAAAAGTACCTCAAGAGGATGTTTTTATCTTGGTACTAACTTGGTTTCATGACACAGCAAAAAACAAAATTCTATTTCTTTGTCTACTGCTGAAGTCGAATATATAGCAGCAGGGAGTTGTTGCACACAACTACTGTGGATGAAGCAAATGTTGAGTGACTATGGTATTGAACAAAAACCCATAACTGTGTTTTGTGATAATACTAGTGCCATAAATATTTTCAAAAATCCTGTTCAGCACTCTATAACAAAACACACTGACATAAGATACCATTTTACAAGGGAACTAGTAGAGTCTAAGGTGATACACATTGAACACGTCTCCACTGATAGAAAATTGGCTGACTTGTTCACTAAGGCATTGGATACATCAATATTTGAAAATCTAAGGAAGGCCTTAGGCATCTGTCAGTTATATGAATAAACACTATGTACTGTTATGTTATTTATATCTATAGTATCATACGTTTTCTTCTAAATTAGCATATGTGAGCTGTAATTTATGTGAATGATAAAATACTGGTTTAAAAATAAAAAATATAAAGAAGGCTAGCGGTATATGATGTGTGAAAGCCATCCATTAAGAGTAACTTCATTGTATCTAGGAAATATGGTGAGGTCACCCACTCAAATAGAAAAGGGCTACCTCTATACACATGTGAAAGCTACTGTATTTATTTATAAAATCCATATTGAGACTAACTTTTGTGTTTGTAAGAAGTATGCTCAAGTTGATCACTCAATTGGATTAAGTGATAAAATAATTAAAAGAAAATAAAACAACTCTGAAATATGCTTTCTTTGAATGATTCATATGATGATTCAGATATTGTTGTTATGTTATTATTAACTGTGTTCTATTACGTTTTTCATAACATACAATGTCCTTTATGCTTATCTGAAATTTAAGTTTCTTGAGTGTCCATGTGTCAAAAATGCCATGTTAGCATTATTGAATTGAGGGGGAGAAGTTTCAGTGGCGGAAATCCTAGTTCTATTAGAATTCCTTATTCAAATGAGAATCAAATTTGAATGTTTGTCCATTAATGTCAATTATGAAACGGTTTTGGAAATGGAATTAATATTAAATTTTATTAAAAAATAGTTTTAAATTCGGCCTAGTATATTACGGATAGTTATAGGGCTTCTCTTGTTCATACCATACTCCAACTACAGTTTCTTCCCTGTCCCGTGTCTTGCTTCTCTCTTCCTGTTCTGGAAATTTTCTATAGTCCAGTAACCCTAACCATGGTGACCTCATCTGACTCGACATAGACAGCAAGTTCTTCTTCATCTCACAGTAACTCCAGTTACAACAGGAGCAATAATGTTCTGTCATCTCCGACGCAACAAGCACATGCAGAAATCGCAACTAATCTAGCCATGAGCGAAGATGAGCTTGTTCTAGTAAAGAAGATAAAGGCCAAAATCAAGCTGAAGTACAACAAATTTCTCATAGTAGCTATCAAACAGAAGTTTGTGAATCACACTTCAAAGAGGAAACTACAGATGGAAGGGCCGGTGAAATTGCCAGATTTCAACACCTATGGCCTGATTGAGATGATTGAGTCTATTTACTGGACTCGTACGATGACAAACTTCTTACCCCCTGTAAAGTCTTTAATTCAGGAATTTTATGCAAACATCACTACTGCCATTAATGATCCTAAAAGCTTTCATTATCACGAAGCTATTGTAGAGGAAAGTTTGCTAAATTCTCTCCGAATGTTATAAACACTTTCCTGGACATTTCCATAGGCAGTTTGCATGCATTAGATGAAGAGTTTAACATGGCTGAAGTGATAAAGGAATTAACTGGTAGAACAGACATTGTTTGGAAACCGAAAGATGGTATAGACCAGCAATACCTTAGGAAGAAATATCGAGTGATGCATAGGATAACTCAGTTCAATTAGCTTCCTTCTTCCCATCAAAATCAAGTTTGGGAAGACAAAGTGAAATTTCTATACTGTTTAGAAACCAATCGTCCAATTAACTTTGGTTTGCTAGCCTATAGATCAATTGTACATATTGGTTCATATCACTTTGATTATTACTTGCTTGTGTTTCCCTGCTTAATTCAAGGGATTCTTTCAAAGAATAGCATCCCTATAAGTCCCAAGGAACAGACAAAAATTCTGTCTAAATCCATTACAAAGGGATTTCTTCAAAGACTGCATGATAAGACTGAATTGCCTACACTTGAACCAAAGCCAAAGAGAGTTAGGAAAAATCAGATGAAAAATGTTGAAGAACAGCTTGTATTGATCAACTCTGCTTTTACAAAAATTGTGCAGGATTTAAAGGACATTAAACCAAAGCAATCTGCTTTGGAAGCAAAGTTTGCAGGACACCCTGATACTACAGTAGAGCCATAGCCCATAGAGACTGAAACTGTGGTTCCTAAGAAACCAACTGAGGAGATTCCTGTGACTGTTGAACCCCTGCCTGAAAAAGTTGAGCAAATGCCTACAGCAGGTCAAGCTGCACAATATGCTATTGAGACAAACATAACGGTAGAACAGAAGCAGAAGAAAAAGCCAATCAAGTCTCCTACAAAGGGAACTAGCAGGAAGGGAAAGAAGATAGTTGAAGCAGTGAAGAAACCATCTGACCAGAAAAAGAAGAAGACAATTAAGTCATCAGCTCTAACTTTAAGAGAAGAATTTGTGTCAGCTGAACCATCACAAGCAGAATCTGGAATGAAACTGCCTTCACCACTTGCTGAGGAAGAACCTCATGATTTCCCTCTCCCTAAAGCAGCTGAAGCTGAGCCTCCTATTGTTTCACCACCTCAGTCATCACCACATGAAGTTCATACCTCATCACCTATAGAACCCACTCCAGCACCTTCTCCTATAAAGGAATTAACTTCAACAATCCCACAACCACCATTAACTACTACGGATGAGCCACTGGTTCCTTTTACACAACAGCCTGCTGTTACATTCAGACAACAAAAACCAATGCCGAACTCCGTGAGAAGGACATCAGAAGACTTGTGGCTTTAATTGACTACTACTTCTTCTAACACTACTGATGCACAGCCAGCACATGTACCCTGTGACCAGCCTACCCCCACTACTAGGTGCAGGTTTAAAACAGCAACTCGCAGGACGAAAAAGTGCCCTGGCAGTTCCACTTCTCCACCAGTTTGCAAGTCTCCCAGACTTAGTTAGTTTTGGCCACTTGTGCTGAAATCAGGAGGGAGAGTTGCTGAGTTGCTAAAATTTTTTGTTCTTTCTGTTATTCTTTCTGGTATCTCTGTTTTAACTGTGTTTCCCTCTAGTTATTTTTTGTTGCTTATTTCTATCTAGTTATTTTTTGTTGCTTATTTCTCAAGGAATGTAAGCAAGGAGTAAGGCAGAGTAAGAACAACTTCTTATGCTTGCTGTCTGTATGCATTCGAACCTTTTTGATGATTTGTGTGTTTTGTGTTATTATCTGCCCATCTCATTTGATGGATGTTTTTATTTGATCTGATGATGCTTTTGCTTACAAAGGAGTTTTGATTTTATGATTGCATTGACAGGTTATATATATCGTAACAGTGTTCTGTTATGAGATTGGTAACAGCACACTGATTATTTCTTTACACATGATAATTGTCTATTGGTTATTTCATGATAACTTATGGTTATGTCTAACTTATCATGTGTGATTTTCTTTGATCAGAAACAGTCTAGTGTTTTCATCATAAGTTGCCAAAAAGGGGGAGATTGTTGATATCAACGCAAAAAACTTGCATGTGCCATGCACATGTTGATTTTTGTTTAACTTGTGATAAAAGAGGAATAGTATTTTGATTCCTATTTTACTATTTCTAGACGATCATTATAGGAAGTATTTGGTTTACGATATCTCCTTAGATTAGGATATTATTTCTTGTATCTTAATTGAAATAGGAGAATATTTATTTGTATCCAAATTCCTTTAGGAGTTTAATTATAGCACTTCCTATTTTATTTCTCTCAATCCTAATGTAATTTTGAGTGAGATCTTTACAGGATTTCCAGGAGACTTCGGTCAGACCTCCCACTATATATATACAACGTGATTTTGGAATGTTGAAAATCTTTGTAGTGTTGGGAGAGTCTTGTTTTTGACATTCCAATTGAGAGAAGAACTTGAACGCAAAGAGGAATGTCTTTATTGTTTTAATTTTATGACTCTTTGATTCATGTATGAGAGATAGAAATCGTATATGAGTTGTTGATCTAGTCTGTGTGAGTTAGTAGACACTTGGGATAACTTGCGGGTTAAGTGTTTATGTAATTCAGTGTCAAACTTAGTTGTTATCTATAACTTAACAGTGTGTTGTTAACTTATCTGCGACAGAGAGTGAGCAGTGTTACTAGAGTTTAATATCTTTGTGAAGATTTTGTTTTACAAAGATTAGGTCAGTGTGTGAGAGTGAGTCAACACTGTAAAAGGTCCTAAAGATTGTACAAATAAGAACTTAGTGAATTGCATCTCTATAGCTGTCCGTGGACGTAGATTTTATAACCGAACCACGTAAAATCCTCTTGTGCCGATTTACTTTACAGTTTACTGTTATATTTCTTAGAACTGTATACTTCCAGAACTTACACTATTGAATGATGCAACGACATCGATGATTATCATTATCAATGCAACATTCATATAGAATCTAGGATTATATTCTAAAGACAATATAAGCTCACAATAAAACAAGAAAAACCACCTAATTAAACTTCAGAGCACTGCCAATCCTGTACAAAGAGTTCATATGTGATTATTAGACAATCTTTTATTCTCAAGACACAAAACAGGAGCACACTTGAAAATTAGATACCTCTATAATACAAGGTCAAAAATACTTACCAATAAATATTTGTTCAAATCATAATTACTAGCAGCTTTATTTTAAGTTATTCTCCAGATTCTTTTAATGTTTAAAGCACAAATAAATACCATATAAAAGAGAAAGCAAAATAGTTTGAATCCGTTCATGCAGTAAACATTAATTAATAAAGTCCATGAGAGCTATGAGCTTTATATTAATTGAATACAAGATATAATGTGATATAGACTAGATAATTCATGCTATGATAAAGACTTTTCCATGCTAATTGATTTGAAGTTGTCATGATTTTTTAATATTTAACTATTAATTAACATACATGTGTTAGGCATAATCAATCTTACATACCATTCGCATAGAGAAAAGAATATTGAACTCCCTGAGTTAAGCAATGCTTTACTCATAATTGGATACCTGCATTATTACTTCAAAATATTATTAATTTATGGAAAGATAACTTGGAAAGTATCTACAATAGAACAAAATATTAAAGTTGATTTCAATCCAAAATACTATCAAATTTCCTAAACGTGGGACCACTTCTTCTTGTATTACTTTTTTGTGTCATATTGTAATTCAGTATCCATAAAGTTCATAGGAAAAAACTATCCTAAGCAACATCTCCCTATAAATAATTCGGTTTTTATTAATATATTGTTTGTGGTTTAATCATAGAGAAAAGAATATTGATCTCCCTGAGTTGAGCAATGCTTTACTCATAATTGGATACCTGCATTATTACTTCAAAATATTATTAATTTATGGAAAGATAACTTGGAAAGTATCTACAGTAGAACAAAATATTAAAATTGTTAGGAGATTGAACACTCCCACCGCAGCTCAAATAAAAGACAAGAAACAAATTGTTATATTAGAAATAACAATTTGGGTCGTACTGCCTTCAATAATAAATAAAATAGACAACTTGGGCGGCTCAGCCTTACCACAGTAAATAAATTAAAGGCAATAAAGAAAATAAAGGCATAAAAATTTAACATGGTAAAACCCTCACTTTAAGGGAAACCTCCACGGGACAAGACCCAAAATATTTTACTAATTACAATCTTTCTCACAATTAGAATAGAGGAGATAACAAGGGAGAAAGAAGAGAAAAACTTAATACATAAGCCTGAGATGAGTATAAAGGGAGGAGGAGGCTTTATTATATAGCCTAGCCTCCCCCTTGACTTATTGTTTCCCACCAATGTGGGATTGTGTGAAAGGTAAAAATGCCTTCACACTTCACATTTCACTTTACATTCTCCTACTTAAAGGCATTTTTCTTTTCAGTCTTTTCTCTATTCATGATACTTACATCTCTAACAGGCCACAAGACGTTCTACACCAAATGAACTTGTTAGCATTGATTGGTTGGTCAATCCATCTGCTATATTGTCCTTCATGTGGATTTTCTGCATATCCACTATTCCATCTTCTACTACTTCTTGTACATAATGATATTGAACTCCTATGTGCTTCGTTCTTGAATGAAAGGCTAGATTCCTTGCGATATGCAGGGCACTCTGACCGTCACCAAATAAAGAAATCTTCCCTTGTTTATGCTCGAGTTCCTCCAATAACCTTTTGATCTAAATAGTTTCCTTGCAAGCTTGTGTAGCTGCCATATACTCTGCTTCTGTTGTAGATAGAGCCACAACAGTTTGTAGTTTAGATAGCCAGCTCACAGCACCTCCTACAAGTGTAAACACATAGCCTGTAGTGGACTTCCTTCTGTCAATATCTCCTGCAAAATCTGAATCAACATAGCCCTTGACAATGAACTCTGATCCTCTATAACATAGTGCAGCATCGGAGGTCCCTTTGATGTATCTAAGGATCCTCTTAATAGAATTCCAATGCTCTCTCCCTGGATTAGCCATGAATCTACTGACTGCTCCCACTGCTTGTGCAATGTCTGGTCTTGTACAAATCATAGCATACATTAGGCTCCCTACTACTGATGCATACGATACTCGAGACATTTCCATCCTTTCTGTTTCATTGCTAGGACTCATACTTGAGGATAATTTATGATTAACAGGAAATAGGGTGGAAATTGGCTTACAATCTTGCATGTTGAAGCGGTGCAAGATTTTCTTCAAGTAGTTCTTTTGAGATAGCCAAATCTTCTTGTTTTTTCTATCTCAATGAATTTGCATCCCTAGAATCTTGTTTGTCAGTCCTAAATCCTTCATTTCAAATCCCCTAGCCAATTGTGCCTTTAATTCTTGGACCTGATCTTTGTTAGTGCCTGCTACCAACATTTCGTCCATGTACAAAAGCAAAATGACAAAGTCTTTCTCAAACCTCTTGTAATACGTACAATGATCTGAACTGAGTCTGTTGTACCCAAGGCTGATGATGAATGAATCAAATCTCTTGCACCAACACCTTGGTGCCTGTTTTAAGCCGTACAGAGATTTGGTCAACCTACAAACCAAGTTCTCATTTCCTTCTTTAATAAAACCTTTCGGTTGGAGCATATAAATTTCTTCTTCAAGTTCTCCATGAAGAAATGCAGTTTTTACATCTAACTGCTCTAAGTGTAAGTCAAAAGTAGCACACATAGCCAAGACTACTCGAATTGTTGTAACTCTTACCACAAGAGAGAATATCTCATTAAAATTAACTCCTTCTTTCTGAGCATATCCTTTGACCACCAGTCTAGCACGATACCGCTCCACTTGATCATTCCCATCACGTTTGATCTTGTAGACCCATTTGTTTCCGATGGCTTTTCTTCCATATGGTAGTGGCACAAGTTCCCATGTCTTGTTTTTGTCTGAAGCTTCCATCTCTTCATGCATTGCTATCATCCATAGAGATGCATCAGAACTTTTTATAGCCTCCTGAAAGGTTGAAGGCTCTCCATCTTCTGTTAAGAGACAGTATGCAATATTGCTCGCCATCACATACTCTGAGTGCCAAGAAGGTTCCCTTCTTTCTCGAGTTGATCGACGGACTTTAGGTGCTTCAGACTCGAGTGGTTCTTGATCATCGTGTTCTGGTATAGTCTTGATAAGTGTCTAATTATATATCATTTTCATATCAATTCGTCCATGTTTCTTTGCTATATTCCTTGGTATTTTTATGTTTTTGTGTGGTTTTGATGTTTGTAGGAGTTTTGGAGCAACTTGCACAAAAATGGAGTAAAACCCTTCATTTTCACCTCTGCTAGTCAACCATCTTCTCGGATTTAATTGTATTGATATACAATGAACCCGATGACATATTATATACCGTTGGAAAGCTCTCGAAGTCTATTTTCTGGAGAAATTTACGGTTTATAAATCCATTCAGTGTACCAAAAGTTGTAATCAAAACAGTGTGAGAAGTATAGAAATGTAATTCCACAAATCACTGTAGCATGTATAATACGGGACACTGTAGCAGGTTACTGTAGCAGAGTATTTAAACACATTTTAGGGTTTTATTTTGATAACTTGAAGAGGGGAGAACGTGGTGGAGGCTGCAGCTCTGGAATTCTTTCATCTCCTGGAGTTCTTGAAAGAGAAAGGAAGCTTGGAAAGAGGAAGAACTACAATCCAAAGAGAATTACATCAAATTTGCTAAGTTTTTCCCTTCCCTTTCATTTTCTGGAATGTCTCCATGTTGTATTGTATTTACCACGTTCTTAAACATGTGTAACTGAATCTGAATTGGTTGAGGGTGATTTCAAAGCCCCTGATATGGTTTTTGTAAGTTGATTGTGCAAGAAGTTGTTATCCAATTCTCTAATTGAAGTTGCTTGTATTTTCCTATATCTAATGCTTATGATTGCTTGCTGGATTGTATTTTGAATGGCCAACTAAATATAATATGGTTGTTGTCTATTGCTAGACTAGAAATCTTGATCCGTAATTGTCTTGAATTTCTAATCCTTAGTAGCAAAATTGTGATCAGAGATTGCAATTGGAGAATACAACCTAAGTTAAATAATCCGAGCTTGTGTGTTTATTGCTTAGATCAACCTATCTTTCTTATCGTAATGCATCCATTGAATTAAATTTAGAGAGCTTGTTCTAGGTTGTTTAATGGATAGAGATTAAATAAAGAGCCTGTTTTATTTAACAACAAAGTAAGGAAAGATTGGGATAACAGAGCTTGTTGTTATCTACGATTGATAATTTCAATGGTGTATTTGGATGACAATTCTATGATTAATTCACAAATCCATATCTTATGGTAGAGAATAATCCCTTAACCAGATTTCTTTCATTGTGTATTTCTCAATTGATTTAACTTTGCATCGTATTATTCTTCACTTGCTTTTGTATTGAGTTTAGTTAATCAATTAACAAAAACCCCCATTTATTCTGTTTTCGCTTTCGAATAACAAATTTAATTAGAATCAATCCTCGTGGGAACGATATCTTACTCATCACTTTATTACTTGTGCGACTAGTATACTTGCTAGTTTCGAACGCATCAAGTCTCAACATTTTTCTTTGTGCTATCACTTTCTTCACATTTAAACATGTCTTTTACAAAAACAACATCCCTGCTGATGACAACCTTATAGGTAGTAGGATCCCATACGCAATACCCCTTTATTCCATCAGCATACCCTAAGAAGATATATTTCCTGGATTTTGGATCCAGCTTTGTTCTTTCTTGGTCATGATACATCACATAAGTAGGACATCCGAAAATATGAAGGGAGGAATAATCAGTTGGCTTACTAGTCCACATCTCCATAGGTGTCTTCATCTTAATTGCTATTGATGGAGACCTATTTATCAAGTAACAGGCTGTAGTGGCTGCTTCTGTCCAGAATGTCTTGGGGAGGCCCATAGTCCTTAGTAACGCTCTCATTCTTTCTACAAGAGTTCTATTTATCTGCTCTACCACTCCATTTTGTTATGGTGTGCAAGCAACTGTCTTCTACCGTTTCACACCTTCTTTTCTGCAAAATGCATCAAATTCCTTATTGTAGAATTCTCTCCCATTATGTGTCCTCAAACACTTGATCCTTTTTCCGGATTCAAGTTCCACCTGTGCTTTGAAGGCTTTAAATACAAGAAAAACATCTGACTTTTTCTTGATGACATATACGCAACATCTCCTAGAATAATCATGCACAAACAATACAAAGTAGTTTGCTCCTCCTAGGGACGTAACTGGTGATTCCCAAACATCAGAATGAATCAAGTCTAGAATGTTTTTACTCCTAGCAATAGATCTGCTAAAACTCAGTCTACTCTGCTTGCTAATAACGTAATGCTCACAGAATGGTAAACTTACAGTTTTAATTCTAGGAAGCAGTTTTCGATCAGAGAGAATCTTCAAACCCTTTTCAGACATATGGCCAAGTCTTCGATGCCATGCATATCATAGACAATTCTTCTCCAGAACTAGCAATAGCTGTTTCTGCCTCTTGAACAGTTTGTCCATGGAGCATGTATAGGTTAGAAGTAATCTTTTCTGCCTTCATCACCACAAGCGCGCCTCTGACAACCTTCATGATCCCATTTTTCATATGGAACTCACATCTGAGGTCATCCAATTGCCCCATCGATAGAAAATTTTTCTTCAAGCTAATCACATGTCGTACATCTTGCACTACAAGAAAAATAACAATTTACCACGACAATTTTACAACGTACTTTACATTCATGTGGTGGAAAAATATTATTCACCACATGCAATGTTTACATGTTGTAAAAAATTTTCAAAACCTTCATTCAACAATGAGTATTTATATGAAAGTGGTAAAATATGAACTTTAACCACTTGAAAACGATATGGTTGATGATGTTATAGTTAACAACGTGCAATAGGTGGCACGTTTTTGTATTTTATCATTTACAATGGGTTGGGCTAAATTGTTAATAATCATATCATTCACAACTCGATATTGAAGTTGTTAATTTTAATAATGTTAACACCACTTAAGCTTAATTTACAAGTGGTAGATACATACTAAAATTCTAAAATTTTTGGCAGCTTGTTTACAAAATTTTTCCGCTTTATTTTTTCAAAGAATTCTCAAAATTTACAAAGTCTAACTCTCACATAAAATTTAACCACCTTATCACACAAATACCAAGGCAGAGATCAAATAAAAAAAGGCAAGACTAAAGAAGAGTGCTGAAAAATAGAGAAGACGTCCAAGGCCAAAAACAGGTTTCAGAGTTTGAATTCATTTTTTTCTTATTTTCCATTTCTATGAAGATGCATTAACCTTTCCTGGTCTCACTTTCTCAAATAGATCCAAACTCTCTCTTAGGCGAATTTGCATCTCTTGTTTAAGGTTTTTTGTTTATAAACCAGTTATTTAAGCTTTTTCCCTTAATATGTTTATTTTTGTGTATTTTTTTATTAATTTTGAAGAGGGAATCTTAAGATTGAAGCTGTGACAGATGCTTCAATGTTAGTGACAATGCTAATAGTGGTGGGAAATGGCTCAATAAAAGTCGATGACTGATGTTTTTCAATTTCTCTGTTTTAATCCTTAACTTTCTAGTATAATTATTGAAATTTATGCTTACAGATTCTGAAAATCCATCCTTTAAACTTCATGTCGGTTAACTCTTTTTTTATTTAATTTTTATATTTTTAGTTTTGACTTTTATTAATAAAAATTCAAATAGGATATATTGGTTGAGAATTAGGTTATGAGCATTATCAATTTCAATTTTGATTTGATTATCAATTTCAGGAACATCAAAATTGACTATTTCCTTCAATCAAGATTGCTACTCATCATTCAATTCCTAAACAGGTAATTTCTTTGGGTTCTCTTTTTCTTAGTTAATTCTCACATATCATTAATTAATTACTAAAGAATCTCTATACTTATTTATGCTAAGTCGGTTGAGCAGTAATTTGAAAAAGAGCCATGTCTGCTCATTATGAGTAATTTGGATCCTTTATGGCTTTTGTAAAGTAACTTTCTAACTCGTGACTGACTATAGCATTACTCTAGTTACTAGCCTTAATTAATATATATGAACATATTCTATTCAAAGGAACTTGTTTTTATCGCTTTTCTATCATTTTGTTGTATGTATGTTCGATAGACTGAGCATATTTATTTGCTTTTTTTTAATACAGGAATTAAAAGTACCGAAGGACTATTGGTTTCAATTACTCTTATTAAGCGACAGTTTCTAAACTATACAAGAACACCACCAAGCTAAGGACATTTCTAGATTGAAGTTTAGATTACAGATTCATGGTTGTATAAGTGTATTTAAAATTTTCAAGATATTTGAATTATATATGATTTTTGGATAATGTATATTTAGACACTCATGAATTTTTGTTTATTTATTTAAATAAATTTAAATTCTTATTGTATATTCAAGTTACTAAGTATTGTACATGGCTTTTTCCATATTTTAAAAATATTATTACAAAATTCAAAGGACGTTCTCTATCTTATAAATGCTAAATTCAAAATTTAAAATAATTATCTACAAGGTGCCTTTTGTAAATGGTAAGGGGTAATCTACAACGTTCACATGGAAGTGGTCAAAGAACTATTTTATTAACTTTTTGGACAACATGCATTTACAAGTGGTAGATAACAATATATAAACCACATGCACTAAAAATTACGTGGTTAATTTCTATTTTTTATAACTTTTTTTTTTTATTTAACAACTCATTCTTGCATGTGGTTAAAAACTAGAGATTTTTAACAACTCCTAGATAGACCACAGGTAAGTTTCATGTAGTTGATATATTCCTACCACGTCAATCGCAAGTGGTAGAACATCTAATTTGTTGCAGTGTTGGATAGTGCGAATTGTACCATCAAACATTTTTACTTTGACGGTTCTAATACTAGCGAGGCATGATCATCACCCATGTACACAGACCCTTCTGAGATAGGCTTATATTGATAGAACCAATCTCTTCTAGAAGTCATATGCCATGTTGCTGCTGAATCAATTAACCATATATCAGCAAACCTTTTTCTGCCTTCCACAACTATTGTTGCCTCGCTGCACAAGATTTCGCCATTCCCTGAAGTACTTGCTACACAACCTTGAGATCCTGACGACTCAGATTCTTTTCCTTTGCTGTTTCCCTCTCCATTCTTCTCAAGATGCCAACACTCGTTTTTCATGTGCCCTTGCTTTCCACAATGGTAGCATTTAACAAACTTCCTTCCTTTAGACTTTCCCCTGTTTTGATTGCGACTCCCACTAGAACCACGTTCCCTTGATCTCCCTCTGTTGGCAGATAAAGCCTCTGTTTATTGAGAAGTTATTATTCTGTCTTCCTTGTTTTTACGTCTGCTTTCTTCTTCTAAGATAGTAGTTGTAACATCTTTAAAGACTAGAGATGACTTCATCAAACCATTTGGCAATTTAAGGATGAGATTATCATATGAATCAGGTAGACTCTGAAGTAGAAGCTCAGCACATTCCTTCTCTTTGATGCGTTCGAAACTAGCAAGTATACTAGTCGCACAAGTAATAAAGTGATAAGTAAGATATCGTTCCCACGAGGATTGATTCCAATTGAATTTGTTATTTCCAGCAACAATAAACTAAACAGGGGGGATTTTTGTTGAATGATTTACTAAATGAAATAAGAATGCAAGTAAAGAATAACAAAACAGAAAGTAAATTTGAATGAAAAATCAATGGGAGAAAGCTGGTTAAGGGATCCTTCTCTACCACAAGATATGGATTTGCGAATTAATTGTAGAATTGTCATCGAATTACAGCATTGAAGTTATCAACCGTAGATAATAACAAGCTCTATTACCCCAATCTTTCCTTACTTTGTTGTTAAATAAAACAAGCTCTTTATTTAATCTCTATCCATTAAACAACCTAGAACAAGCTCTCTGAGTTTAATTCAATGGATGCATTATGATAAGAAAGATAGGTTGATCTAAGCAATAAACACACAAGCTCGGATTATTTAACTTAGGTTATATTCTCCAATTGTTATCTCTGATCACAATTTTGCTACTAATGATTAGAAATTCAAGACAATTACGGATCAAGATTTCTAGTCTAGCAATAAATCACAACCAGATTATATTCAGTTGGCCACTCAAATACAATCAGCAAGCAATCATAAGCATTAAATATGGGATAATACAAGCAACTTCAATTAGAGAATTGGATAACAATTCCTTACACAATCAACTTACAAAACCATATCAGGGGCTTTGAAATCACCCTCAACCAATTCAGATTCAGTTACACATGTTTAAGAACGTGGTAAATACAATACAACATGGAGACATTCCAGAAAATGAAAGTGAAGGGAAAAACTTAGCAAATTTGATGTAATTCTCTTTGGATTGTAGTTCTTCCTCTTTCCAAGCTTCCTTTCTCCTTCAAGAACTCCAAGAGATGAAAGAATTCCAGAGCTTTAGCCTCCACCACGTTCTCCCCCCCTTCAAGTTATGAAAATAAAACCCTAAAATGTGTTTAAATACTCTGCTACAGTGACTTGCTACATTGCCCCGTATTATACATGCTACAGTGGCTTGTGGAATTATATTTCTATACATCTCACACTGTTTTGATTACAACTTTTGGTACACTGAATGGATTTATTAACCGTAAATTTCTCCAGAAAATAGACTTCGAGAGCTTTCCAACGGTATATAATATGTAATCGGGTTCATTGTATATCAATACAATTAAATCCGAGAAGATGGTTGACTAGCAGAGGTGAAAATGAAGGGTTTTACTCCATTTTTGTGCAAGTTGCTCCAAAACTCTTACAAACATCAAAACCCCACAAAAACATAAAAATACCAAGGAATATAGCAAAGAAACATGGACGAATTGATATGAAAATGATATATAAATAGACACTTATCAAATTCTCCCACACTTAGACTTTGCTAGTCCTCGAGCTACTATGACAATATGAAATAAAACTAAACCGCAACAGAATCAACAAAAAAAATAAAATACACAAATGCTTCATCTTACAAATAGGCCTCAAAGATTGTACTTAATTATAACCCAAGGAAAACTTCAAAATAATGCACTTGATCAACAATTTTATCCGAAAGATTAGTTTCGCTTCACTTCAATTCCTCAGTGTGTGTGTGTAGAGCCATTCTCACCTAATCACTTGTAACCCGGATGAGTTTATGCATAAAATGAATCATATTTAATATTGAAGATGTGTGTATAAATGAACTCCATAGGCCTGCTTTTCAAGTCACTCTCCACTAATGTAGACATGCACAACACCAAGGATCAAGTAGACTTTATTAAGCTTGTAACGTTTGGCTTGGGTGAAGGTATGATAAAGGATAATAATTTGGCTCAAATCACCCACAAACACATAATCATTCAAGACTATGTAGAGCTCAACCCTATAACACAACTTCATTTCAATTCACCAGGTTACTCCCCCAAACTTATTTAGAACACTCAATCTTTTTTTTTTTTTTTGCAGAAAACAAAAGAAAACTATACCCCCACACTTTGTTGTTTCATTCTTTTTAAGAACACTTAAGGGTATAGATCTCTTATTCTTCTTCTTTTGTTCTTCTTTTTTTTCTTTGTTTTTTTTTTATTACACTTCCCCTCCCCCACACTTAAACAACACATTGTCCTCAATGTGTAAGTACGTGGACGATAAGTACAGATTGGCTTTTTTTTCTTTTTTTTTTTCTTTTTTTTTCTTTTTTTACAAACATAATAGAACTCACTTGCATTGCTCATGACACATCCCAACCTCCTCTAACTTCCCAAACCAGAACATAGCTCAAAATTTAATTGCGAATGATCTACATGCTCGTAGGTAAGGGATAAACTGTTTGGAACAAATTCATTTGAGGTTAGGAAATCTTTTAGTGAGTTAACAAAGAAAAAGGCTTACAGAGGCTCAAAGGGGTAACTAACGATCAATTTTAGTCAAGGTTGGCTATTAAGGCTCAAACGGTCCAAGATGGCCTAAATCATTTCCCCAATGTTGCACAGTCTAGGATTTCGCCTCGAGTGACCATCAAACAAGTTCTAGAATTCATTGAAATCTGAAGAAACATTTAAATTACATAAACTTTCTCTAAGTGAACAAATAACTCAGTGATTATAGCTCAGTGCTCAATGTTGCGCAAGGAATCAAAGGCAAAGCGAAAACCAATAAACATTTCAAGCACACAGATCCATGCATCATTTATCATTTTCCAAGAGTTAGTCTTAATTCAATCATTGCCTTATCATTGGCCCATAAAATGCAAGAGAAGAGGTACGTGGCATTGTTACACCTGAGTCAAGATTGTATATTTCAATAATCCTTAGGACCAGTAGCCCGCAGACTTAAGGTTTCCAGCCTATATACCTTTATTATGAAAGA
Organism: Boswellia sacra; assembly: GCA_013180625.2. Classification (NCBI taxonomy): domain Eukaryota; kingdom Viridiplantae; phylum Streptophyta; class Magnoliopsida; order Sapindales; family Burseraceae; genus Boswellia; species Boswellia sacra. The sequence continues at coordinate 2,586 of SNVD02008201.1, read as the reverse complement.
AACACTTCAAACAACATGAAATAAGCAAACTACAGATTTATTTCGAGAGAATGCGTTTCAAGGGTAAAGAAACCCCATATTCTGCCATTCTCAGGTTTTTCCACAATGTTTTTTTTTGAATCGAAACTGATAAAGACAAAAACACATAACAACACTAAATTACACAAAATCAAACTTACTCATAAAAATAACAAAGTTCAACAAGTCAGCAAACAAAAACAAGTTAGTTAGAATGAGTCTAAAAAGTTTAGAAGTTAGCCTCCTTATTCAGCCATTATGGATTGAAGAGATCCATAATGCGTTTCAAGAGGACTTGAACTTTTTAAGCCACCACTCTAAAATCCAAGATTAGAAAATATTACCTGAAACGAAAGAACTAACCTGAAAAAGCTCAAAAGAAATAACATGAAAAACTTCAAATAAACACAATAAAAAGAAAGCAAACAAAAACGAAGCAAACCAGCAAATAGAGATTACAGATGGAGGGGTAAATCCAGTTGACGCCTTTTGTTGCCTTCTCCAAACCAATTTATCCGAGCCATTGTTGGATCAGGTGAATAGACGAATTCTTGTAGTTTGTCAATTAACTCTCCTGCAGTTGAAGCTGTAACCAGCATTTGCCTTGCTGACGGGGAGATGAAATTTTTTTCTACAGCTTGATCAAGAAAGGACAACAAACCATCAAAAAAATTATTAACATTTAACAAACCAATGGGTTTCCGATGGATGTTTAGCTGTGCCCAGGAGGTGATTTGAAATATCTCCTCTAATGTACCATAACCACCAGGCAAAGCTATAAATGCATCGGACTTAACAACCATATGTGCAATACGCTCATGCATACTAGAGACCTGTAACTCTTCCCCGATTGTGTTGCCTACGATGTCTCGTACAGCTAATGGTTTAGGGATAATGCCGAGAACTTTGCTCCCTCCTAGGTATGCAGCTATTGACACACACCCCATTAACCCAAGACTACCCCCTCCATAAATCAAATGAATACCCCTCGCAGCTACTGTCCTACCAAGATCAAGAGCTGCTGTGGTAAACTCTCCATCTTTACCAAATTGCGATCCGCAAAATACGCATATATTGCGGAATCGCCGAATTGGTGTTTTCTCCATTTCTACAAGTGCTCTAATCTTGTGTAAGACACGGTAGATATTATGCTTTTCCATTGCAAGACAGGTTATGGAAGGACATATGAAAATAGCCAGAATGTTATAAGACAAACCATAAAAACTCTAAATTTTTACACATGGGGACATACTTCGGTGGGGAGGTTGCTCGAATGCCAGATTATCGCCCCAAGATTGGAAAAAAATGAGGATATGCTTTCGGCAAGGTTTGACAAAAAACACACACTTGTTCTCCCACGTGAAGCAGGAAAATGGAGATTTACTTCGGCGGGGTGACAAATACCGCACCCTTGTCTCCCACCGTGAGCAATGAAAAGTACAAGAATACTTTCGGCGGAGGTTGACAAAACCTCCACACTTATCTCTCAACGTTGTACTATGCCATAGGGTAGTCATATGGTTTTGTCAAAAAGAAAACTTGAAATTAAAACAAACAAAATCAACAAACAACAACAACACAAAAACAACATTGATAATCAGATCAAACGAAACAAGAAAAAAATTCTACAACAACAACACACATTCAAATTACAAGTAGTTGTGATTGTGACTCACATCTTCCTCTGGTTTTACGTCCAGTAACGGCTGAAACGCCTTCTATGAGTCGGTGATTTGTTTCCCATCCAGTTTTCTTATAAACTGGCAAACAAGGTCGTTTTTAGTCAGATTCTCTAGACTATAACACTGCAACTCATCACGAAATTGTGTCCATAGATTAAGCAATTCACGCTGAACAAGTCCACAAGAATGTGACTCGAGGGTTAACAAAACATTATCCGGCGACTCATTACTCAAACCATTCTTAATAAATGAAATTTTATCTTCTCTATTCTTGGACGCAAAACCTAATGAACGACAAGTCTGGTTACAATTCCATCTAGCACATTTATAACATACTTGTAACCTTTTCGCTCTTCGCCTCTTGGCGTAGTAGCTCTTCCTAGACCAGGCATGTATTTTGCGAGATTAATGTCCGGCTCACCGGACAATCTCACCTTGGCTTCGATAAGCCTTCGGATATCCGCAGGCAGATTTAAGAGCATCAATACCCAAAGTCTAGTCATCCGTACTTTATAAATTTTAAAACAGCATTTTGAGGAAGTGAAGGAAAATATTTACGAAGGTTTGACAGAAAGATATCGGCATCCATTGAAGAGAAGAAAAGGAGAGATATACCGATAAGCGAGTTGAGTTTGTTTTTCTCCAAGATATGCACGTTTCAAAACTTTGAGCAATTACTTCAGCTCCCGCTTGGATGTTTCCTCAAGCTATTGCACAAATAAATTCGAAGTACGGAATAATCAAATTAAACAAAAGGAAGGAAAAGAACAGAGCAGAAATAAAACTAAAGACACATAAAAGAGATAACAACACAATAGCAAACAAAAGTCAAAAACAAGTAAAAGAAATATAAAATCAAATAAGACAGATTGCAAAGAGAGATAAA
>SNVD02008199.1:0-32892 GCA_013180625.2 Boswellia sacra | reverse complement strand
AAAAATCAATGAAGGAAACCTGGTTAAGGGATCCTTCTCTACCACAAGATATGGATTTGCGAATTAATTGTAGAATTGTCATCCAATGACACCATTGAAATTACCAACCGTAGATAACAACAAGCTCTGTTATCCCAATCTTTCCTTACTTTGTTGTTAAACAAAACAGGCTCTTTAGTTAATCTCTATCCATTAAACAACCTAGAACAAGCTCTCTAAATTTAATTCAATGGATGCATTACGATAAGAAAGATAGGTTGATCTAAGCAATAAAAACACAAGCTCGGATTATTTAACTTAGGTTGTATTCTCCAATTGCAATCTCTGATCACAATTTTGCTACTAAGGATTAGAAATTCAAGACAATTACGGATCAAGATTTCTAGTCTAGCAATAGACAACAACCAGATTATATTAAGTTTGCCATTCGAAATACAATCCAGCAAGCAATCATAAGCATTAGATATAGGAAAATACAAGCAACTTCAATTAGAGAATTGGATAACAACTTCTTGCACAATCAACTTACAAAAAACCATATCAGGGGCTTTGAAATCACCCTCAACCAATTCAGATTCAGTTACACATGTTTAAGAACGTGGTAAATACAATACAACATGGAGGCATTCCAGAAAATGAAAGGGAAGGGAAAAACTTAGCAAATTTGATGTAATTCTCTTTGGATTGTAGTTCTTCCTATTTCCAAGCTTCTTTTCTCCTTCAAGAACTCCAAGAGATGAAAGAATTTCAGAGCTGCAGCCTCCACCACGTTCTCCCCTCTTCAAGTTATGAAAATAAAACCCTAAAATGTGTTTAAATACTATGCTACAGTGACTTGCTACAGTGCCTCGTATTATACATGCTACAGTGCTTGTGGAATTATATTTCTATACATCTCACACTGTTTTGATTACAACTTTTGGTACAATGAATGGATTTATAAACCGTAAATTTCTCCAGAAAATAGACTTCGAGAGCTTTCCAACGGTATATAACATGTCATCGGGTTCATTGTAAATCAATACAATTAAATCCGAGAAGATCACTGACTAGCAGAGGTGAAAATGAAGGGTTTTACTCCATTTTTGTGCAAGTTGCTCCAAAACTCCCACAAACATCAAAACCACACAAAAACATAAAAATACCAAGGAATATAGCAAAGAAACATGGACGAATTGATATAAAAGTAATACATAAATATACAACTATCAAATTCCCCCACACTTAGACTTTGCTAGTCCTCGAGCAACTAAAATGATACGAAACAAAACTAAACCGAAACAGAATCAAAGAAAAATTAGAACACGCACAAATGCTTCAACTTGCAAATAGGCCTCAAAGATTGTACTTAATTATAACCCAAGGAATACTTCAAAATAATACACTTGATCAAGAATTTTATCTCAAAAAGTAGTTTCGCTTCACTTCAATTCCTCAAGTGTGTGTGTGTAGAGCCATTCTCACCTAATCACTTATAACCCGGATGAGTTTATGCATAAAATGAATCATATTTAATATTGAAGATGTGTGTATAAATGAACTCCATAGGCCTGCTTTTCAAGTCACTCTCCACTAATGTAGACATGCACAACACCAAGGATCAAGTAGGACTTATTAAGCTTGTAACGTTTGGCTTGGGTGAAGGTATGATAAAGGATAATAATTAGGCTCAAATCACCCACAAACACATAAAATCAATCAATATTATGTGGAGCTCAAGCCCATGACATAAAAAAATTCATTCTTATTCATCAAATGACTCTCCCAAACTTATTCAGAACACTCGAACTCTTTTTTTTTCTTTTTTCCTTTTTTCTTTTTTTTTTTGTAGAAAGCAAAAGAAACTACACCCCCACACTTTGTTGTTTCATTCTTTTTAAGAACGCCCAAGGGTATAGAACTCTTTTTTTCTTTTTTTTTTTTTAACTGCAATTCCACTCCCCCACACTTAAACAATAAATTGTCCTCAATGTTTAAGTACGTGGAAGATAAGTACAGATTTTTTTCTCTTTTTTTTTTTTTACAAACATAATAAAACTCACTTGCATTGCTCATGGCACAATCCAACCTCCTCTAACTTCCCAAAACCAGAACATAGCTCAAATGTAATTGCGAATGATTTACATGCTCATAGGTAAGGGATAAACTGTTTGGAACAAATTCAATTAAGGTTAGGAAATCTTTAAGTGAGTTAACAAAGAAAAAGGTTTACAGAGGCTCAAAGGGGTAACTAGGGATCAATTTTAGTCAAGGTTGGCTATTAAGGCTCAAACGGTCCAAAAATGGCCTAAATCATTTCCCCAATGTTGCACAGCCTAGGATTTCGCCTTGAGTGACCATCAAACAAGTTCTAGAATTCATTGAAATCTGAAGAAACATTTAAATTACATAAACTTTCTCTAAGTGAACAAATAACTCAGTGTAATAGCTCAGTGCTCAATGTTGCGCAAGGAATCAAAAGCAAAGCGAAAACCAATAAACATTTCAAGCACACAGATCCATGCATCATTTACATTTTCCAAGAGTTATTCTTAATTCAATCATTATCTTATCATCGACACACAAAATGCAAGAAAAGAGGTACGTGGCGTTGTTACACCTGAGTCAAGATTGTATATTTCAACAATCCTTAGGACCAGTAGCACGCAGACTTAAGGTTTCCAGCCTATATACCTTTATTATGAAAGAACAAAACAAGAAACAAGACACTTCAAACAATATGAAATAAACAACTACAGATTTATTTAGAGAGAAAGCGTTTCAAGAGTTAAGAAAACCCCATATTCTGCCATTCTCAGGTTTTTCCACAATTGTTGTTTTTTTAATCGAAACTGATAAAGATAAAAACACATAACAACTCTAAATTACACAAAACTAAACTTACTCATAAAATAACAAAGTTCAACAAGTCAGCAAACAAAAACAAGTTAGTTAGAATGGGTCTAAAAAGTTTAGAAGTTAGCCTCCTTATTCAGCCATTATGGATTAAAGAAATCTAGAATGCGTTTCAAGAGAACTTGAACTTTTTAAGCCACCACTCTAAAAACCGAGATTAGAAAATATTACCTGGGATGGAAGAAATAACCTGAAAATGCTCAAAAGAAACGACATGAAAAATCTCAAATAAACACACTAAAAAGAAAGCAAACAAAAACGAAGCAAACCAGCAAATAGAGATTACAGATGGAGGGTTAAATCCAGTTGACGCCTTTTGTTGCCTTCTCCAAACCAATTTATCCGAGCCATTGTCGGATCAGGTGAATAGACGAATTCTTGTAGTTTGTCAATTAACTCTCCTGCAGTTGAAGCTGTAACCAGCATTTGCCTTTCTGACGGTGAGATGAAATTTTTTTCTATAGCTTGATCAAGAAAGGACAACAAACCATCAAAAAAATTATTAACATTTAACAAACCAATGGGTTTCCGATGGATGGTTAGCTGTGCCCAAGAGGTGATTTGAAATATCTCCTCTAATGTACCATAACCACCGGGTAAAGCTATAAATGCATCAGATTTAATGACCATATGTGCAATACGCTCATGCATGCTAGAGACCTGTAACTATTCCCCGATTGTGTTGCCTACGATATCTCGTACAGCTAATGGTTTAGGGATAATGCCGAGAACTTTGCTCCCTCCTAGGGATGCAGCTGTTGACACACACCCCATTAACCCAAGACTACCCCCTCCATAAATCAAATTAATACCCCTCGCAGCTAATGTCCTACCAAGATAAAGAGCTGCTGTGGTAAACTCTCCATCTTTACCAAATTGCGATCCGCAAAATATGCATATATTGCGGAATCGCTGTATTGGTGTTTTCTCCATTTCTACAAGTGCTCTAATCTTGTGTAAGACACGTTAGATATTATGCTTTCAATTGCAAGACAGGTTATGGAATGACATATGAAAACATGCAGAATGTATATATACACACATAAAACTCTCAAATTTTGACACATGGGGACATACTTTCGGTGGGGGTTGCTTGATGCAGATTTATCGCCCCAAGATTTGAAAAAATGAGATATGCTTTCAGCGAGGTTTGACAAAACCTACACACTTGTCTCCCACGTGAAGCATAAAAAATAGAGATACACTTTCGGTGGAGGTTGACAAAACCTCCACACTTGTCTCCCACGTGTACTTATGCCATAGGGTAGTCATATGGTTTGTCAAAAGAAAACTTGAAATTAAAACAAACAAAATCAACAAACAACAACAACACAAAAACAACATTGATAATCAGATCAAACGAAACAAGAAGAAAATAAAATTCGACAACAACAACACACATTCAAATATACAAGTAGTTGTGATTGTGGCTCACATCTTCCTCTGGTTTTCCGTCCAGTAACGGCTGAAACGCCTTCTATGAGTCGGGGATTTGCTTCCCATCCAGTTTTCTTATAAACTGGCAAACAGGGTCGTTTTTAGTCAGATTCCCTAGACTATAACACTGCAATTCATCACGAAATTGTGTCATAGATTAAGCAATTCACGCTGAACAAGTCCACAAGAATGTGACTTGAGAGTTAACAAAACATTATCCAGCGACTCATTACTCAAACCATTCTTAATAAATGAAAGTTTATCTTCTCGATTCCTGGACACAAAACCTAATGAACGACAAGTCTGGTTACAATTCCATCTAGCACATTTATAACATACTTGTAACCTTTTCGCTCTTCGCCTCTTGGCGTAGTAGCTCTTTCTTAGACCAGGCATGTATTTTGCGAGATTAATGTCCGGCTCACCGGACAATCTCACCTTGGCTTCGATAAGTCATCGGATATCAGCAGGCACATTTAAGAGCATCAACGCCCAAAGTCTAGTCATCCGTACTTTATTAATTTTGAACACAGCATTTTGAGGAAGTGAAGGAAAATATTTACGAAGGTTCGACAGAAAGATATCGGCATCCATTGAAGAGAAGAAAAGGAGAGATATTACCGATAATGCGATTGAGTCTGTTCTTCTCCAAGATATGCAGGTTTCAAACCTTCGGGCAATGGTTTCAGCTCCCCTTTGGATGTTTCCTCAAGCTGTTGCACAAATGAATTCGAAGTACGAAATAATCAAATTAAACAAAAGGAAGGAAAAGAAAAGAGCAGATACGAAACTAAAGACACATAAAAGAGATAACAACGCAATAACAAACAAAAGCCAAAAACAAGTAAAAACAAATTAAAACAAATAAGACAGATGTCAAAGAGAGATAAAACCTGATCAATTTGATGGCCTATGAAAGGAATCTCCTCGAGACACAAAAATCGATCATTATTACCTAATTTTATTTTTCTTTTCTTCTTTTTTTTTTATTTTTCAAAAACATTGGGTTGCCTCCCAATAAGCGCTTGGTTTAACGTCCTCAGCCCGACGTTGGTTCCATCACGGGAGGGTCCAATCCTGTCTCTTATACACATCTAGATGTGTATAAGAGACAGCTTCTAACAAGATACGGTCCATGCATATGGCTGGGCCTTGGATGTCAGCAATCATCCACCCAATAGCTATTTTGTGATCTCTAAGTACTCGGACGCGTTTCTCTTCTTTTAGTGGTGCAAGGCCAATTTCTATTGTAATTGGCAAAGGATCTTTGTCACCCAAGAACAAATGTTTCAAATAATCTGGAAGTGGCTTAAGCTCCAAGGTATTGGCTTTCATCACAGAAGGAAGAAGTTTGTCATTAGATAAAGGCAATTCAATGTATGAAACATCATACCTATTTGTGGTGATAGCTATAGTCTCATCCAAGCTTGTCACAGCTTCCTCCACTTCTTTAGACACTTGTATCAGCTTTCTTGGTTCTTTGAAACTTTCTATCCTTATGTGTTCACTAATAGCAACATCCACTCAATTCTTGCGAGTTAACTCAAAACATTGTTGTGGCAAATAATCAATAACGTCAACTGCAAAAAACAGAATGTACGTATTAGAGTCCAAGTACTCATTTTATCAAAAAATATTAAAACATTCACCTTGCCACAAAACTCTCATGGTCAAAGAGCGCCATAATGAACATCAATCTGATTCTAGCAGTTTTTCGAGAATGGCCAGACTAAAAGAATCCCCGGTGTTGGATTAGGAGATGTCTCATCCTCATTTTTTAATGACATAGAGTCTGCTGGAAAGAAAAAACCAATTGATTCACCTGCACAAGCACATACTTCCACAAAACTCTTTTGCGTATGCATTAAAATGACAGCAAACTGAATGGTAATACCCAATTTCTGCAAAAGGTCCCAAGATTTAAAGACAGCATAAATAGAATATGGCATTACATTAATAGATGCTTCTAAATCTAACATAGCTCTTTCAAACTTGGTTTTACCAATGGTGCATGGAATGGTGATCGTACCTGGATTATTGCATTTCGGATCAATTTTCCTTTGCAATACAGTTGAAACATCTTCCCCCACACTTACTTTCTCATTTCTTTTTAGCTTTCTTTTGCTGCTGCATAACTCCTTGAGACATTTTGTATAATGAGGTACTTGCTCGATAGCATCCAGAAGTGGTATATTTACCTCGATTTTGTTAGAAGTTTCCAGGATTTCTTGTTCTTGTTCCTCCTTCGATTTTGCAAATCTACTAGGAAAAAGTGGAGGAGAAACATATGAAGGAATGGGAGTTATAGGATTTACCTGAGAAGTCAGTGTTTTGTTCATGTGGAAGTGGTGTCATCTCCTTCATCAGTTTGTGATTTCTTTGGCAGGACATCTAATTGCTCTCCATTTTGCAAAGTTATCGCACAAGAATTCTCTCTTGGATTGATCATCGTTTGAGAAGATAATTTTTCTGAGCCTTGGCCCTCGAATTTGCTCATGCTAGTGGCCAATTGTCCATTTGATTTGCAGGTTTTGGATACTTGCCCAGTTTCCTGCTGGAATTGCATTGTGTTAGTGGCAAGTGCATTAAACAATATCCTGGAGTGACATACCTGAGTTTTCTGAAGCTGGTTGTGGTGCTGGTTGTGGGCTTGGTGGTGGTTGCATTTGAAATGATTGCTGCCACTCTAGGTAGGATTGATTGAAACCTTGTTGCCGATTTTGGTATCACATTTGGAGTGATTGGTTGATGATTCCAGTAACTGAAATTATGGTGATCTTCCCATCCAGCATTGTAATTGTTAGAGAAAGGATCATACCCTTGCCTCGTTTGTCCTGGAAATCCACCCATGGCATTGGCTTGTTCCATATATTCTTCTTGTAAAGTTGGATACATGTCGATTGGATGCTCCATCGTGGAATATATCCCACATTCATAAGATTTTTGTATATCTCCTACAGCCATGTTTTCCACAAGAGAGGTTAGCTCAGAAAGTTGTTGTTCAATGTTCGGAGTGCTTACCTCATTTACTCTCCATGGTACTTGTGGCTCAAATCTGCTATCGAATTGATAGAAGTTTACTGCCATGTTGTCTAAACACAAACAATCAGAAAAGAAAAACAAAGAAAATATGAATCAACAATGAAAACAAATAACAAATCGATTAGAAAATCAATCGCCGGCAACGGCGCCAAAAACTTGATGCGTTCGAAACTAGCAAGTATACTAGTCGCACAAGTAATAAAGTGATGAGTAAGATATCGTTCCCACGACGATTGATTCTAATTGAATTTGTTATTCGAAAGCAACAATAAACTAAATGAGGGGGGTTTTGTTGATTGATTAACTAGATGAAATATTAATGCAATTAAAGAATATCAAAACAGAAAGTTAATTTGAATAAAAGATCAATGAGGGAAATCTGGTTAAGGGATCCTTCTCTACCACAAGATATGGATTTGCGAATTAATTGTAGAATTGTCATCAATTACACCATTGAAATTACCAACCGTAGATAACAACAAGCTCTGTTATCCCAATCTTTCCTTACTTTGTTGTTAAACAAAACAGGCTCTTTATTTAATCTCTATCCATTAAACAACCTAGAACAAGCTCTCTACATTTAATTCAATGGATGCATTACGATAAGAAAGATAGGTTGATCTAAGCAATAAACACACAAGCTCGGATTATTTAACTTATGTTGTATTCTCCAATTGCAATCTCTGATCACAATTTTGCTACTAAGGATTAGAAATTCAAGACAATTACGGATCAAGATTTCTAGTCTAGCAATAGACAATATCCAGATTATATTCAGTTGGCCACCCAATTACAATCCAGCAAGCAATCATAAGCATTAAACATGGGAAAATACAAGCAACTTCAATTCGAGAATTGGATAACAATTCCTTGCACAATCAATTCACAAAAACCATATCAAGGGCTTTGAAATCACCCTCAACCAATTCAGATTCAGTTACACATGTTTAAGAACGTGGTAAATACAATACAACATGGAGACATTCCAGAAAATGAAAGGGAAGGGAAAAACTTAGCAAATTGATGTAATTCTCTTTGGATTGTAGTTCTTCCTCTTTCCAAGCTTCCTTTCTCCTTCAAGAACTCCAAGAGATGAAAGAATTCCAGAGCTTCAGCCTCCACCACGTTCTCCCCTCTTCAAGTTATGAAAATAAAACCTTAAAATGTGTTTAAATACTATGCTACAGTGACTTGCTACAGTGCCCCGTATTATACATGCTACAGTGACTTGTGGAATTATATTTCTATACATCTCACACTGTTTTGATTACAACTTTTGGTACACTGAATGGATTTATAAACCGTAAAATTCTCCAGAAAATAGACTTCGAGAGCTTTCCAACGGTATATAATATGTCATCGGGTTCATTGTATATCAATACAATTAAATCCGAGAAGATGGTTGACTAGCAGAGGTGAAAATGAAGGGTTTTACTCCATTTTGTGCAAGTTGCTCCAAAACTCCTACAAACATCAAAACCAGACAAAAACATAAAAATACCAAGGAATATAGCAAAGAAACATGGACGAATTGATATAAAAGTGATACATAAATAGACACCTATCAAGTTTCTCTTCTTGTAGTGGTGCAAGGCCCTTTTCTATTATGATTGGCAAAGTATCTTTCTCACCTAAGAATACCTGCTTCAAATGATCTGAAAGAGGCTTAAGCTCCAAGGTAGGGGCTTTCATCACAAAAGGAAGAAGTTTCTCGTTAGATAAAGGCAATTCAATTTATGAAACATTATACCTGTTTGTGGTTATAGCTAGTCTCATCTAAGCTTGCCACAACTTCCTCCACTTCTTTAGACACTTGTATCAATCTTCTTGGTTCTTTGGAATTTTCTGTCCCTATGTGCTCACTAATAGCTACTTCCAATCCATCCTTGCGAGTTAACTCATAAAGTTGTTGTGCCAAAGAATCAATAACATCAACAATAAAAATTGAATGCAAGTCACTAGGGTACCTCATTGTCTCAAAAATATTGAAACGGATCACCTCACCATCAAACTCCATGGTGAGAGTGCCATCATGAACATCAATCTTGGTTCGGACAGTTTTCAAGAATGGTCTCCCTAAAAGAATCGGTGTTGGATTAGGAGATGTCTCATCCTCCATTTCAAGAACATAGAAGTCTGCTAGGAAAACCAATTGATTCACCTGCACAAGCACATCTTCCACAACTCCCTTGGGATATGCATTAGAACGATCAACAAGTTAAATGATAATACCAGTTTTCGCAAGAGGTCTAAGATTCAATATGGGATGACATTCATAGATGCTCCTAAATCTAACATAGCCCTTTCAAACTTCGTATTACCAATGGTGCATGGAATGGTAAATGTACCTGGAACTTTGCACTTTGGAGAAATTTTTCTTTGTAGTACAGCTGAAACATTTTTCCCCACACTTACTTTCTCATTTCCTTTTAACTTTCTCTTGTTGGTGCGTAACTCCTTGAGAAATTTTGCATAACGAGGTACTTGCTTAAGAGCATCAAAAGTGGTATATTTACCTTAATCTTGTGAAAAGTCTCCAAGATTTCCTATTCTTGTTCCTCCTTCTTTGATTTTGCAAATCTGCTAGGAAAAGGTGGAGGAGTAACATAAGAAGGAATATGAGTTTTAAGATTTACCTTAGAAGATGATGTTTTGTTCATGGTGAAAGTGGCGTCATCCCCTTTATTAGATTGTGACTTTTTTGGTGGGATCTCTAATTGCTTTCCACTTCTCAAAGTTACCGCGCTAGCATTCTCTCTTAGATTGATCACTGTTTGAGAAGGTAATTTTCTTGAGCCTTGAGCCTCGAATTTGTTCATGTTAGTGGCCAATTGGCCCATTTGATTTTCCAGGTTTTGGATACTTGCCCTAGTTCCTTGCTGAAATTGCATTTTGTTAGTGGCAAATGCTTTAACAATGTCCTAGAGAGACATACTTGAGTTTTGTGGAGATGGTTGTGGTGCTGGGTGTGGTATTGGTGGTGGTTGCATTTGCAATGGTTGTTGCACTCTTGGTTGATTGAAACCTGGTGGCCGGTTTGGTATGGCATTTGGGGCGATTGGTTGCCAATTCCCATAAATAAAATTAGGGTGATCTCTCCATCTGGATTGTAAGTATTAGAGAAGGGGTCATAACTTTGCCTTGGTTGTCCTGGAAATCCACCCATGGCATTGGCTTAATCCGTATCTTCTTCTTGCAAAGTTGGACACATGTCAGTTGGATGCTCCATGGTAGAACATACCCTACATGCATAAGATTTCTGTATATGTCCTACAGCCATTTTTTTAACAAGAGAGTAAGCTCAAAAAGTTGTTCAATGCTCAAAGTATTTACCTCATTTACTTTCTTTGGTAGTTGCAGCTCAAATCGGCTATTGAATTGTTGGGAGTTTGCTGCGACGTCGCCAATCAAATGTCTTGCAACTTCCAATGTTTTATTAAGTAGTGCTCCACCACTAGCAACATTAATCATACTCCTATCAATTGGTAGGAGACCCTCTTAAAAATATTGAATAAGGAGTCTATCACTAATTTGGTGGTGCGGACAGCTAGCACATAACCTTTAAAATCTCTCCCAATATTCATAAAGTGATTCTCCATTGTGTTATCGAATGCCACAAATGTCTTTTCTTAATATTTGTATCTTTTGAGGTTGGAAAATATTTCTCCAAAAAGAGTTTACTTGTATCATTCTACGTGGTGATGGTACCCGGTGCTAGATAGTATAGCCAATCTTTCGCCGAATCTGCTAATGAGAATGGGAAAGCTCTCAATTTTATTTGCTCCTTAGAAACGCCAATTGGCTTCATACTTGAGCATACCACATGAAATTCTTTGAGGTGTTTGTTAGGATCCTCTCCTGCAAAACCATGAAATGCAGGCAAGAGATGAATTAGTCCGGATTTAAGTTTGAATTCTACCTCAAGGTTGGGATTTATGCATAGCGGTTGTTGATCAATAATTGGAGCTACTAACTCCTTAAAAGTCTGATTGTTTTCCACTGCCATTACTTCCGATTCAGATTTGATTGAACTACAGGAAGATGGAAGGGAAGTATGTCATGCAAGGTCAAATTCCAAAGGTGGAGTTGAAATTGACTAATGTAGCCTTAAATTCGAGGATTCGAGAAACTCCTTAATTCGCTTAAGCCGTTGGTTCGCTTCTCCCTCGGACATAAAAGCCTAAACACAAACAAACAGAAAAAAATAAAAATCAAGAATCAATAGTAAAAACAAAATAACAAATTGATTAGAAAATCAATCCCTGGCAACGGCGCAAAAAATTTGATGCATTCAAAACTAGCAAGTATACTGGTCGCACAAGTAATAAAGTGATAAGTAAGATATCATTCCCATCAGGATTGGTTCTAATTAAATTTGTTATTAGATAGCAACAATAAACTAGATAAGGGGGGTGGGGGTGTTTTGTTGAGTGATTAACTAAATGAAATATTAATGCAAATGAAGAATAACACAACACAAAGTTAAATGGAGTGGAAATAATCAATGAGAGAAACTTGGTTAAGGGATCATTCTCTGTCACAAGATATGAATTTGCGAATTAACCATAGAATTGTCATCCAATTACAACATTAAAATTATCAACCGTAGATAACAATAAGCTCTGTTACCCCAATCTTTCCTTACTCTGTCGTTAAATAAAACAAGCTCTTTATTTAATCTCTATCCATTAAACAACCTAGAATAAGCTCTCTAAATTTAATTCAATGGCAATAACCACACAAGCTCAGATTATTTAACTTAGGTTATGTTTTCCAATTGCAATCTCCGATCACAATTTTGCTACTAACGATTAGAAGTTCAAGACAATTACGGATCAAGATTTCTAGTCTAGCAATAGACAACAACCAGATTCTATTTATGGTCAACCAAATACAATCAGCAAGCAATCATAAACATTGAATATGGGAAAATACAAGTAACTTCAATTAAAGAATGAGATGACAATTTCTTGAACAATCAACTCACAAAAACCATATCAAGGGCTTTGAAATCACCCTCAACCAAATCAGATTTAGTTACACATGTTCAAACACAACATTAATACAATACAATATAGAGATATTCCAGAAAGTGAAAAGGAAAGGAACTTAGCAAATCCCTTGAAAATCTCCTTCATAGATGAATCTCCCTAGGATTGTAGTTCTTCCTCTTTCCAAGCCCTCCTTCTCCTTCAAGAACTCCAAGAGATGAGAGAAATCAAGAGAGACAGCCTCCAATTCGTTCTCCCTCTTCTGCTTGTTATAAAATAAAACCCTAAAATATGTTTATATATTCTGCTATAGTAACCTACTACAATGCCCCGAATAATAACATGCTACAGTGATTTGTAAAATTACAATTTTGCACTTCTCACACCATTTTGATCATAACTTTTAGTACACTAAATGGATTTATGAACCATAATCTGAAAAATAGACTTCTAGAGCTTTCCAATGGTATATAGCATGTCATTTGGTTCATTGTAATGAATACAATTAAATCCGAGAAGTTGGTTGATAGCAGAGGTGAAAATGAAGGGTTTTACTCCAATTTTGTGCGAGTTCCTCCAAAACTCCTGCAAACATTAAAACCACACAAAAACATAAAAATATCAAAGAATATACCAAAGAAACATAGACAAATTGATATGAAAATAATATCTAAATAGACACCTATCAGCCATTGGATGGGCACCTCAGCCCTTGAATAAGCACATTCACCTTGGATAGGCACATCGACCCTTAAATGAGCACATTAACACTCAAATGGGTGCACCTTTTTATAGGAATAGAAAAAGAGAGAGAGATGATGAGGAAGTCTGATAGAAGAAAAACGAAGTTGAAGATGTTGAAAGACGAAGTGAGAATAGTTTGTCGACTTTTGTGTCTCACAAACCTCTAGAAAGTAGGGGGTAAGTGATAGGTGTCTATTTATGTATTACTTTCATATCAATTTGTCCATGTTTCTTTGCTATATTCCTTGGTATTTTTATTTTTTTGTGTGGTTTTGATGTTTGTAGGAGTTTTGGAGCAACTTGCACAAAAATGGAGTAAAACCCTTCATTTTCACCTTTGCTAATCAGCCAATTTCTCGGAGTTGATTGTATCGATATACAATTAACCGGATAACATGCTATATACCATTGAAAAGCTCTCGAAGTCTATTTTCTGGAGAAATTTACGGTTCACGAATTTATGCAGTGTACCAAAAGTTATGATAAAAATGGTATGATAAGTATATATTTGTAATTCCACATATCACTGTAGCACGTTACTAAATACGGGGGCACTGTAGCAAGTTACTGTAACAGAGTATATAAACATATTTTAGGGTTTTATTTTCATAACTTGAAGAGAGGAGAACGTGGTAGAGGCTGCAGCTCTGGATTTCTTTCATTTCTTAGAGTTCTTGAAGGAGAAAGAAAGCTTGGAAAGAGGAAGAACAACAATCCTAAGAGATTTTCATCAATCGACATGCGCTAAGTTTTCCCTTCCCTTTCATTTTCTGGAATGTCTCCATGTTGTATTGTATTTACCACGTTCTTAAACATGTGTAACTGAATCTGAATTGGTTGAGGGTGATGTCAAAGCCCTTGATATGGTTTTTGTGAATTGATTGTGCAAGAAGTTGTTATCCAATTCTCTAATTGAAGTTGCTTGTATTCTCCCATATCTAATGCTTATGATTGCTTACTGATTGTATTTGGAATGGCCAACTGAATATAATCTGTTGTTGTCTATTGCTAAATTAGAAATCTTGATCCGTAATTGTCATGAATTTCCAATCATTAGTAGCAAAATTGTGATCAGAGATTGCAATTGGAAAATACAACCTAGTTTAATAATCTGAACTTGTGTGATTATTGCTTAGATCAACCTATCTTTCTCATCGTAATGCTTCCATTGAATTAAACTCAGAGAGCTTGTTCTAGTTTGTTTAATGGATAGAGATTAAATAAAGAGCTTGTTTTATTTAACAACAAAGTAAGGAAAGATTGGGGTAATAGAGCTTGTTATTATCTACGGTTGATAACTTCAATGCTGTAATTGGATGACAATTCTCCGATTAATTCGCAAATCCATATCTTGTGGTAGAGAAGGATCCCTTAACCAGCTTTCTCCCATTGATTTTTCATTCAAATTTACTTTCTGTTTTGTTTTCTTAATTTCATCTATTTCATTTCGTAATCATTCAACAAAACCCTCTGTTTTAAGTTTATCGTGCTTGCGAATAACCCTCCATCTGTATTCTCTTTTGCTGGATTTGCTCGTTTTTGTTTGCTTTTCTTTTTAGTGTGTTTATTTGAGATTTTTCATGTCGTTTCTTTTGAGCTTTTTCAGGTTATTTCTTTCGTCCAGGTAATATTTTCTAATCTCGGTTTTTAGAGTGGTGGCTTAAAAAGTTCAAGTTCTCTTGAAACGCATTCTGGATCTGTTCAATCCATAATGGCTGAATAAGGAGGCTAACTTCTAAACTTTGTAGACCCATTCTAACTAACTTGTTTTCGTTTGCTGACTTGTTGAACTTTGTTATTTTATGAGTGAGTTTAGTTTTGCGTAATTTAGAGTTGTCATGTGTTTTTATCTTTATCAGTTTCGATTAAAAAAAAAAAACAATTGTGGAAAAACTTGAGAATGGCAGAATATAGGGTTTTCTTAACCCTTGAAACACATTCTCTCTCAATAAATATGTAGTTTATTTATTTCATGTTGTTTGAAGTGTCTTGTTTCTTGTTTTGTTCTTTCATAATAAAGGTATATAGGCTGGAAACCTTAAGTCTGCGGGCTACTGGTCCTAAGGATTGTTGAAATATACAATCTTGACTCAGGTATAACAACGCCACGTACCTCTTTTCTTGCATTTTGTGGGTCGATGATAAGATAATGATTGAATTAAGAATAACTCTTGGAAAATGATAAATGATGCATTGATCTTTGTGCTTGAAATGTTAATTAGTTTTTGCTTTACCTTTGATTCCTTGCACAAAATTGAGCACCGAGCTATTATCACTGAGTTATTTGTTTACTTAGAGAAAGTTTATGTAATTTAAGTGTTTCTTCAGATTTCATGAATTCTAGAACCTGTTTGATGGTCACTCGAGGCGAAATCCTAGACCGTGCAACATTAGGGAAATGATTTAGGCCATCTTTGGACCGTTTGAGCCTTAATAGCCAACCTTGACTGAAATTGATCCCTAGTTACCCCTTTAAGCCTTTGTAAGCCTTTTTCATTGTTAACTCACTAAAAGATTTCCTAACCTCAAATGAATTTGTTCCAAACAGTTTATCCCTTACCTATGAGCATATAGATCGTTCACAATAAAATTTTGAGCTATGTTCTGGTTTTGGGAAGTTAGAGGAGGTTGGGATGTGTCATGAGCAATACAAGTGAGTTCTATTGTGTTTTAAAAAAAAAAAAAAACAGAAAAAAAAACCAATCTGTACTTATCGTCCACGTACTTACACATTGAGGACAATGTGTTGTTTAAGTGTGGGGGAGGGGAAATGTAATTAAAAAAAGAACAAAAAAGAGAACAAAAAAAGAAAAATAAGAGATCTATACCCTTCAGTGTTCTTAAAAAGAATGAAACAACAAAGTGTGGGGGTGTAGTTTTCTTTTGTTTTCTATAAAAAAAAAAAAGATTGAGTGTTCTAAATAAGTTTGGGGGAGTAACCTGGTAAATTGAAATGAAGTTGTGTTATAGGGTTGAGCTCTACATAGTCTTAATGATTTATGTGTTTGTGGGTGATTTGAGCCAAATTATTATCCTTTATCATACCTTCACCCAAGCCAAACGTTACAAGCTTAATAAAGTCCCACTTGATCATTGGTGTTGTGCATGGCTACATTAGTGGAGAGTGACTTGAAAAGCAGGCCTATGGAGTTCATTTATACACACATCTTTAATATTAATTATGATTCATTTTTATGCATAAACTCATCCGGGTTACAAGTGATTAGGTTAGAATGGCTCTACACACACACACTTGAGGAATTGAAATGAAGCGAAGCTAATCTTTGAGATAAAATTCTTGATCAAGTGCATTATTTTGAAGTTTTCCTTGGGTTATAATTAAGTACAATCTTTGAGGCCTATTTGCAAGATAAAGCATTTGTGTGTTTTAATTTTTTTGTTGATCTGTTTCGGTTTAGTCTTATTTCATATTGTCGTAGTTGCTCGAGGACTAGCAAAGTCTAAGTGTGGGGGAATATGATAAGTGTCTATTTATATATCATTTTCATATCAATTCGTCCATGTTTCTTTGCTATATTCCTTGTTATTTTTATGTTTTTGTGTGGTTTTGATATTTGTAGGAGTTTTGGAGCAACTTGCACAAAAATGGAGTAAAACCCTTCATTTTCCTGTCTCTTATACACATCTAGATGTGTATAAGAGACAGCCCGATGACATATCATATACCGTTGAAAAGCTCTCGAAGTCTACTTTTTGGAGAAATTTACGGTTTATGAATCCATTCAGTGCACCGAAAGTTGTAATCAAAACAGTATGAGAAGTGTAGAAATGTAATTCCACACATCACTGTAGCATGTATAATACGGGACACTGTAGCACGTTACTATAGCAGAGTAATTAAACACATTTTAGGGTTTTATTTTCATAACTTGAAGGGGGGGAAACGTGGGAGGAGGCTGCATTTCTGGATTTCTCTCATCCCTTGGAGTTCTTGAAGGAGAAAGAAGTTTTTGTAAGAGGAGGAACTACAATTCCAAGAAGATTCATCTACAAAGAAGATTTTCAAAGAATTTGCTAAGTTCTTTCTTTTCTTTTCAATTCTGGAATTTCTCTGTATTGTATTTGTTATTTTGATTGAATATGTGTAACTAAATCTGAATTGGTTGAGGTGATTTCAAAGCCCTTGATATGGATTTTGTGAGTTGATTGTGTAAGAAATTGTTATCCTATTCTCTAATTGAAGTTGCTTGTATTTTCCCATATCTAATGCTTATGATTGCTTACTGATTGTATTTGGATGTCCAACTGAATATAATCTGTTGTTGTCTATTGCTAGATTAGAAATCTTGATCCGTAATTGTCATGAATTTCCAATCATTAGTAGCAAAATTGTGATCAGAAATTGCAATTGGAAAATACAACCTAGGTTAAATAATCCGAACTTGTGTGATTATTGCTTAGATCAACCTATATTTCTCATCGTAATTCTTCTATTGAATTAAACTTAGAGAGCTTGTTCTAGGTTGTTTAATGGATAGAGATTAAATAAAGAGCTTGTTTTATTTAACAACAAAGTAAGGAAAGATTGGGATAACAGAGCTTGTTGTTATCTACGGTTGATAACTTCAAGGCTGTAATTGGATTACAATTCTATGTTAATTCACAAATTCATATCTTGTGGCAGAGAATGAACTCTTAACCAAGTGTCTCTCATTGATTTTTCACTCCATTTTACTTTGTGTTGTGTTATTGTGCATTTATATTAATATTTCATTTAGTTAATCCATCAACAAAACCCCCTATTTATTCTGTTGTTGCTTTTGAATAACAAATTCAATTAGAATCAATCCTCGTGGGAACGATATCTACTTATCACTTTATTACTTGTGCGACTAGTATACTTGCTATTTTTGAACGCATCAAAATCTTTTAGTGAGTTAACAAGGAAAAAGGCTTAAAGAGGCTCAGAGGAGTAACTAGGTATCAATTTCAGTCAAGGTTGGCTATGAAAGCTCAAACAGTCTAAAGATGGCCTAAATCATTTCCCCAATGTTGCGTAGTCTAGGATTTCGCCTCGAGTGACCATCAAACAAGTTCTAGAATTCATTGAAATCTGAAAAAAAACTTAAATTGCATAAACCTTCTCTAAGTAAACAAATAACTCTGTGATAATGGCCCAGTGCTCAATGTTGTGCAAGGAATCAAAGGCAAAGCAAAAACCAATAAACATTTTAAGCACACAAATCTATGCATCATTTATCATTTTCCAAGAGTTATTCTCAATTCAATCATTGCCTTATCATCGACCCACAAAATGCAAGAAAAGAGATACGTGGCATTGTTAGACCTGAGTCAAGATTGTATATTTCAACAATCCTCAGGACCAGTAGCCCGCAGACTTAAGGTTTCTAGTCTATATACCTTTATTATGAATGAACAAAACAAGAAACAAGACACTTCAAACAATAGTAAATAAACAAACTACAAATTTATTTAGGTAGAATGCGTTTCAAGGGTTAAAGAAACCCTATATTCTATCATTCTCAAGTTTTTCCATAATTTTTTTTTGAATCGGACCCGATAGAGACCAAAAAAAAAAAAAGAAAAACACAAATAATAACAAAATCCAACAGTCAGTAAACAAAAACAAGTTAGCTAGAATGGGTCTAAAAAGTTTAAAAGTTAGCCTCCTTATTCAGTCATTATGGATTGAAGAGATCCAGATTGCGTTTCAAGAGAACTTTAACTTTTTAAGCCACCACTCTAAAAGGCAAGATTAGAAAATATTATTACCTGGGGCAAAAGTTAAAAGAAATAACCTGAAAATTCTCGAAAGAAATAACCTAAAAAAAATCTCAAATAAACACAATAAAAAGAAAGCAAACAAAAGTGAAGCAAACCAGCATATAAAGATTACAGGTGGAGTGTCAAATCCAGTTTACGTCTTTTGCTACCTTCTGCAAACCAATCTATCCAAGCTGGATCAGGCGAATGGACGAAATTTTATAGTTTGTCAATCAACTCCTCTGTAGTTAAAGCTGTAACCAGGATTTGCCTCGCCGACTGTGAGATGGAAGTTTTGTTCTACAACTTGATCAAGAAAAGACAACAAACCGTCAAAAAAATTATTGACATTTAACAAGCCAATAGGTTTTCGGTGGATGTTTAGCTTTGCCCAAGAGGTGACTTGAAATATTTCCTCTAATGTACCATAACCACTGGGTAAAGCTATAAATGCATAAGAATTAAAAAGCATATGTGCAATACACTCATGCATGCTCGATACCTGTAACTCTTCCCCCTTTGTGTTGCCTATGATATGTCGTATAGTTAATGTTTTAGGGATAATGCCGAGAACTTGTCTCCTTCCTAAGGTTGCAGCTGTTGACACACACCATTAAACCAAGGCTACCCCTTCCATAAACAAAATAAATACGCCTCTCAGCTAATACCCTGCCAAGATCAAGAGCTGCTGTTGTAAACTCTCCATCTTTACCAAATTGAGATCCACAAAATACACATATATTTTGGAATCGTCGAATTGGTGTTTTCTCCATTTCTACATGTGCCCTAACCTTGTGTAACACAATGATGCACGTTAAGTGTTTTGTTTTTGAAGGGCAAAAGAGGTTATAATGATGACATTTGAAAAAATGGAGAATGGATGGATGCACACATAATACTCTCAGATTTGACATATGCGGACATAATTCCGGTGGGGGTTGCTCAAAGAATATTTATCGCCCCAAGATTTGAAAAATTGAGATATGCTTTCGGCGGGGGTTGACAAAACCTCCACACATGTCTCCCACTTGTGTTTATGTCATGGGTAGTCATATGGTCTGTCAAAAAGGAAAACTTGAAATTAAAACAAACAAAATCAACAAACAACAACACAAAGACAACACTAATAATCAAATCAAATAAAACAAGAAAAATAAATTTCAACAATAATAACACACATTCAAATATACAAGTAGTTGTTGTTGTGGCTCACATCTTCCTCTGGTTTTTAGTCCAGTAACGCTGAAACCCCTTCTATGAGTCGGGGATTTGCTTCCCATCCAATTTTCTTATAAACTGGCAAACAAGGTCTTTTTTAGTAAGATTCTCTAGACTATAACACTGCAGTTTATCACGAAATTGTGTCCATAGATTAAGCAATTCACGGTGAACAAGTCCACAAGAATATGACTCAAGAGTTAGTAAAATATTATCCAGAGACTCATTACTCAGACCATTCTTAATGAACGAAAGTTTATCTTCTCTATTCCTGGACACAAAACCTAATAACTGACAACTCTGGTTATAATTTCATCTAGCACATTTATAACATACTTGTAACCTCTTTGCCCTTCCCTCTTGGTGTAGTAGCTCTTCCCTAAACCAAGCATGTATGCTGTGAGATTAATATTAGGCTCACCAGACAATCTTACCTTGGGTTCGATAAGCCATCGGATGTCCACAGGCATTTTTAGGAGCATCAACATCCAAAGTCTAGTCATCCGTACTTTATACATTTTGAACACAACATTTTGAGGAAGTGAAGGGAAATATTTACAAAGCTTTGACAAAAAGATATCGATATCCATTGAATAGGAGAAAAAGAAAGATATTACCGATAATGCGTTTGAGTCTGTTCTTCTCCAAGATATGCACGCTTCAAACCTTCAGTAATGGCTTTAGTACTCGTGTGGGTGTTTCCTCGAGCTGTTGCACAAATGAGCGCAAAGCACGGAATAAACAAATTAAACAAAACAAAAAAAAAGAAGAAAAGATAATAAAGACATATAAAAGAAATAACAACATAATAGCAAACAAAAGTAAAAAACAAACAACAAAACAAATGAGACAGATGGCAAAGAGAGATAAAACCTGATCAATTATGATGGATAAAGCCCGCAAAAGGAATCTCCTTGAGACACAAAAATTGATCATTACTACCTTTTTTTATTCTTCTTTTTTTATTATTACTAATTTTTTTATTTTCAAAAACAGTGGATTGCCTCCCAATAAACGGTTGGTTTAATGTCCTCAGCCTGACGTTACCTGCCCTCACCCATCAAGATAAGTTCGCTCATAGAGAGGTACCTCCTCGATGTCTTGCATCACTAAATTTTCATAATAAGGCTTCAACCTGTGTCCATTCACCTTGAATACTTTGTCAGTTTTTAAGCTCTTGATTTTCGCTACACCATGAGAAAAGACATCAATAATAACAAATGGTCCAATCCATCAAGAACGTAATTTATCTAGAAATAACTTGAGGTGAGAATGAAATAAAATGACTTTCTATCCTACTTTAAAATTCTTCCGGGAGATCATCTTATCATGAAATGCCTTAGTTCTCTCCTTGTAAGTTTTTTAATTCTCATAGGCATCATTTCTAAGTTCTTCCAATTCTTGCAGCTGAAGTTTCCTTTGTTCACCAACAGTATCCATCTCCATGGTACAAAGCTAGACTGCCCACCATGTTTTGTGTTCGAGCTCTACTGGAAGGTGGCATGGCTTACCATAGACTAACCTATATGGAGACATACCAATAGGTGTCTTGTAAGCAGTCCGGTATGCCCAAAGTGCATTATCAAGTCGTAGGCTCCAATCTTTTCTGTACAGATTCACTATCTTCTCGAGGATGGACTTGACTTCTCGATTTGAAACTTCAACTTGACCACTAGTTTGTGGATGATATGCAGTAGACACCCTATGAGTGATGTTGTATTTCTTGAGCAAGGCTTCGAATGATCTGTTGCAGAAGTGTGTTCCTCTATCGCTAATTATGGCTCTTGGTGTTCCAAATCTTGCAAAAATGTTAGATTTCACAAAATCTACAACAACTTTAGAATCATTAGTTCTTGTAGTTTTTGCTTCCACCCATTTAGAAACATAATCCACAGCAAGTATAATGCAAACATTACCAAAAGATGAAGGAAAAGGACCCATGAAATCAACACTCCACACATCAAAAATTTCAACAATAAGTATAGAGGTTTGTGGCATTTGATTTTTGGCACTTAAATTACTAGTCCTTTGACAACGGTGACAAGCTTTGCAAAAGAGATATGCATCTTTGAACAATGATGGCCACTAGAATCCACAATCAAGAACTTTGAGGGCTATTCTTTTTGGTCCAAAGTGACCTCCACATGCATAAAAATGACAGAAGGTTAAAATTAAATTAAATTTAGATTCAGAAATGCACATTCTTATCACTTGGTCAGAACAATGCTTCTGTAAGTATGGATCATCCCATATGTAATGTTGGTAATGTTTTTGATCTTGTCTTTTTGAGCTCGAGTCATATCATGTGGTAGCTTCTTGGTAACTAAATAGTTGACAATATCTGCATACCAAGGGGCTATTGCATGTAGAGACAGTAATTGTACATCCGAAAAACTTTCTTGTAATGGTAGTGCATCCTTATCATGGACAAGGCGACTAAGATGGTCTGCAACTAAGTTTTCACTTCCCCTCTTATCTTTGATCTTCAAGTCAAATTCCTATAAGAGGAGTATCCATCTGATAAGCCTTGG
Organism: Boswellia sacra; assembly: GCA_013180625.2. NCBI lineage: Eukaryota > Viridiplantae > Streptophyta > Magnoliopsida > Sapindales > Burseraceae > Boswellia > Boswellia sacra. The sequence goes on along the minus strand of SNVD02008199.1, from coordinate 10,289 downwards.
TTTAGCATCTTTCTTTGTGAGCAAGTACCTCAAGGCTACATGATCAGAATAAACAGTTACTTTAGTACCAATCGAATAAGAATGAAACTTTTCTAAACAAAAAATAACCGCTAGCAGCTCTTTCTCAGTGGTAGAATAATTAAGCTGAGTATTATTTAAAGTCTGACATGCATAGTAATGGCATGTGGAATTTTGCCAATTCGTTGACTCAAGACGGCACCCACAGCATAGTCACTTGCATCGCACATGATCTCAAATGGATAATCCCAATTTAGAGATTTGATCACTGGAGCTGAAATCAAGAGTTCCTTCAGTTCTCGAATGCCTTATTGCATTTCTCATCAAATTCAAAGGCCACATCATTATGTAGCAATCTGCATAGGGGCAATGCTATATTCAAAAATCTCTTATGAACCTATGATAGAAACCTGTATGACCAAGAAAAGAACGAATATCCTGCACACTTGTGTGGGGTGATAAGGAACATATAAGGTCTATCTTCGATTTATCAACTTCTATACCCCTATAAGAAAGAACATGTCCCAAAACTATACCCTGATCTACCATAAAATGATATTTTTTCCAATTTAGAACAAGATTAGTTTCTATACATCTTTGAAGTATAAGTGTAAGGTTGTCAAGGCATTTATTAAAAGAATCACCAAAAACAATAAAGTCATCCATAAATACCTCAATGATGCTCTCAACATAATTAGAGAAAATACTTACCATACACCTTTGGAAAGTGGCAGGGTCGTTGCAAAGACTGAATGGCATGCGTCGATAGGCAAATGTACCAAATGGGCATGTGAATGTAGTTTTCTCTTGGTCCTTAGGGGCAATGACAATTTGATTATATCCTGAGTATCCATTAAGAAAACAGTAGTGAGAATGACCTGCTAATCTCTCCAGCATTTGATCGATGAATGGCAAGGGAAAGTGATCCTTGCGAGTTGCTGAATTGAGCTTCCAATAATCAATACAAACCCGCCACGCAGTTTGGATACGAGCAGGAACTAGCTCATTATTATAATTTTTACCCACTATAACACCAGATTTCTTTGGAACAACTTGGACTGGGCTCACCCACTTGCTGTCTGAAATTGGATAAATCACACCCATATCTAACAGTTTGAAGATCTCTTTCTTGACAACTTCCATCATGGGAGGATTCAACCTTCGCTGTGCCTCTCTAGTGGGCTTGGATCCTTCTTCTAACAAGATACGATGCACGCATATGGCTGGGCTAATACCTTTGATGTCAGCAATTGTCCACCCAATAGCTGTTTTGTGATCTCTAAGAATACCTGCCTCAAATGATATGAAAGAGGCTTAAGCTCTAAGGTAGGGGCTTTCATCACAAAAGGAAGAAGTTTCTCGTTAGATAAAGGCAATTCAATGTATGAAACATCATACCTGTTTGTGGTTATAGCTATAGTCTCATCTAAGCTTGCCACAGCTTCCTCCACTTCTTTAGACACTTGTATCAATCTTCTTGGTTCTTTAGAATTTTCTGTCCCTATGTGCTCACTAATAGCTACTTCCAATCCATCCTTGCGAGTTAACTCATAAAGTTGTTGTGCCAAAGAATCAATGACATCAACTATAAAAATTGAATGCAAGTCACTAGGGTACCTCATTGCCTCAAAAATATTGAAACGGATCACCTCACCGTCAAACTCCATGGTGAGAGTGCCATCATAAACATCAATCTTGGTTCGGACAGTTTTCAAGAATGGTCTCCCTAAAAGAATCGGTGTTGGATTAGGAGATGTCTCATCCTCCATTTCAAGAACATAAAAGTCTGCTGGGAAAACCAATTGATTCACCTGCACAAGCACATCTTCCACAACTCCCTTGGGATATGCATTAGAACGATCAGCAAGTTAAATGATAATACCAATTTTCGCAAGAGGTATAAGATTCGATATGGCATGACATTCATAGATGCTCCTAAATCTAACATAGCCCTTTCAAACTTAGTATTACCAATGGTGCATGGAATGGTAAATGTACCTGGAACTTTGCACTTTGGAGAAATTTTTCTTTGTAGTACAGCTGAAACATTTTTCCCCACACTTGCTTTCTCATTTCCTTTTAACTTTCTCTTGTTGGTGCGTAACTCCTTGAGAAATTTTGCATAACGAGGTACTTGCTTGAGAGCATCAAAAGTGGTACATTTACCTTGATCTAGTGAAAAGTCTCCAAGATTTCCTATTCTTGTTCCTCCTTCTTTGATTTTGCAAATCTGCTAGGAAAAGGTGGAGGAGTAACATAAGAAGGAATATGAGTTTTAAGATTTTCCTTAGAAGATGCTGTTTTGTTCATGGTGAAAGTGGCGTCATCCCCTTCATTAGATTGTGACTTTTTTGGTGGGATCTCTAATTGCTTTCCACTTCTCAAAGTTACCGCGCTAGCATTCTCTCTTGGATTGATCACTGTTTGAGAAGGTAATTTTCTTGAGCCTTGACCCTCGAATTTGTTAATGTTAGTGGCCAATTGGCCCATTTGATTTTCCAGGTTTTGGATACTTGCCCTAGTTCCCTGCTGAAATTGCATTTTGTTAGTGGCAAGTGCTTTAACAATGTCCTAGAGAGACATACTTGAGTTTGGTGGAGATGGTTGTGGTGCTGGGTGTGGTATTGGTGGTGGTTGCATTTGCAATGGTTGCTGCACTCTTGGTTGATTGAAACCTGGTGGCCGGTTTGGTATGGCATTTGGGGCGATTGGTTGTCGATTCTCATAAATAAAATTAGGGTGATCTCTCCATTCGGAATTGTAAGTATTAGAGAAGGGGTCATAACTTTGCCTTGGTTGTCCTGGAAATCCACCCATGGCATTGGCTTAATCCGTATCTCCTTCTTGCATAGTTGGACACATGTCAGTTGGATGCTCCATGGTAGAACATACCCTACATGCATAAGATTTCTGTATATGTCCTACAGCCATTTTTTTTAACAAGAGAGTAAGCTCAAAAAGTTGTTGTTCAATGCTCAAAGTATTTACCTCATTTACTTTCTTTGGTAGTTGCGGCTCAAATCGACTATTGAATTGTTGGGAGTTTGCTGCCACGTCGCCAATCAAATGTCTTGCAACTTCCAGTGTTTTATTAAGTAGTGCTCCACCACTAGCAACATCAATCATACTCCTATCCATTGGTAGGAGACCCTCATAGAAATAATGAATAAGGAGTCTATCACTAATTTGGTGGTACGGACAGCTAGCACATAACCTTTAAAATCTCTCCCAATAATCATAAAGTGATTCTCCATTGTGTTGTCGAATGCCACAAATGTCTTTTCTTAATATTTGTATCTTTTGAGGTGGGAAAGTATTTCTCCAAAAAGAGTTTACTTATCTCATTCTACATGGTGATGGTACCCGGTGCTAGATAGTATAGCCAATCTTTCGCCAAATCTGCTAATGAGAATGGGAAAGCTCTCAATTTTATTTGCTCCTTAGAAATGCCAATTGGCTTCATACTTGAGCATACCACATGAAATTCTTTGAGGTGTTTGTTAGGATCCTCTCCTGCAAAACCATGAAATGCAGGCAAGAGATGAATTAGTCCAGATTTAAGTTCGAATTCTACCTCAAGGTTGGGATTTATGCATAGCGGTTGTTGATCAATAATTGGAGCTGCTAACTCCTTAAAAGTCTGATTGTTTTCCACCACCATTACTTCCGATTCAGATTTGATTGAACTACAGGAAGATGGAAGGGAAGTATGTCATGCAAGGTCAAATTCCAGAGGTGGAGTTGAAATTGACTAATGTAGCCTTAAATTCGAGGATTCGAGAAACTCCTTAATTCGCTTAAGCTGTTGGTTCGCTTCTCCCTCGGACATAAAAGCCTAAACACAAACAAACAGAAAAAAATAAAAATCAAGAATCAATAGTAAAAACAAAATAACAAATTGATTAGAAAATCAATCCCTGGCAACGGCGCCAAAAATTTGATGCATTCAAAACTAGCAAGTATACTAGTCGCACAAGTAATAAAGTGATAAGTAAGATATCATTCCCATGAGGATTGGTTCTAATTAAATTTGTTATTAGATAGCAACAATAAACTATATAAGGGGGGTGGGGGTGTTTTGTTGAGTGATTAACTAAATGAAATATTAATGCAAATGAAGAATAACACAACACTAAGTGAAATGGAGTGGAAATAATCAATGAGAGAAACTTGGTTAAGGGATCATTCTCTGTCACAAGATATGAATTTGCGAATTAACCATAGAATTTTCATCCAATTGCAACATTAAAATTATCAACCGTAATAACAATAAGCTCTGTTACCCCATCTTTCCTTACTCTGTCGTTAAATAAAACAAGCTCTTTATTTAATCTCTATCCATTAAACAACCTAGAATAAGCTCTCTAAATTTAATTCAATGGAAGCATTATGATAAGAAATATAGGTTGATTTAAGCAATAACCACACAAGCTTAGATTATTTAACTTAGGTTATCGTTTCCAATTGCAATCTCCGATCACAATTTTGCTACTAACGATTAGAAGTTCAAGACAATTACGGATCAAGATTTCTAGTCTAGCAATAGACAACAACCAGATTCTATTTAGTTGGCCAACCAAATACAATCAGCAAGCAATCATAAACATTGAATATGGGAAAATACAAGTAACTTCAATTAAAGAATGAGATAACAATTTCTTGAACAATCAACTCACAAAAACCATATCAAGGGCTTTGAAATCACCCTTAACCAAATCAGATTTAGTTACACATGTTCAAACACAACATTAATACAATACAATATAGAGATATTCCAGAAAATGAAAAAGGAAAGGAACTTAGCAAATCCCTTGAAAATCTCCTTCATAGATGAATCTCCCTAGGATTGTAGTTCTTCCTCTTTCCAAGCCCTCCTTCTCCTTCAAGAACTCCAAGAGATGAGAGAAATCAATAGAGACAGCCTCCAATTCGTTCTCCCTCTTCTGCATGTTATAAAATAAAACCCTAAAATATGTTTATATATTTTGCTATAGTAACCTACTACTGTGCCCCGAATAATAACATGCTACAGTGATTTGTAAAATTACAATTTTGCACTTCTCACACCATTTTGATCATAACTTTCAGTAACTAAATGGATTTATGAACCATAAATTTCTCTGAAAAATAGACTTCTAGAGCTTTCCAATGGTATATAGCATGTCATTTGGTTCATTGTAATGAATACAATTAAATCCGAGAAGTTGGTTGACTAGCAGAGGTAAAAATGAAGGGTTTTACTCCAATTTTGTGCGAGTTCCTCCAAAACTCCTGCAAACATTAAAACCACACAAAAACATAAAAATATCAAAGAATATACCAAAGAAACATAGACAAATTGATATGAAAATAATATCTAAATAGACACCTATCAGCCATTGGATGGGCACCTCAGCCCTTGAATAAGCACATTCACCTTGGATAGGCACATCGACCCTTAAATGAGCACATTAACACTCAAATGGGTGCACCTTTTTATAGGAATAGAAAAAGAGAGAGAGATGATGAGGAAGTCTGATAGAAGAAAAACGAAGTTGAAGATGTTGAAAGACGAAGTGAGAATAGTTTGTCGACTTTTGTGTCTCACAAACCTCTAGAAAGTAGGGGGTAAGTGATAGGTGTCTATTTATGTATTACTTTCATATCAATTTGTCCATGTTTCTTTGCTATATTCCTTGGTATTTTTATGTTTTTGTGTGGTTTTGATGTTTGTAGGAGTTTTGGAGCAACTTGCGCAAAAATGGAGTAAAACCCTTCATTTTCACCTCTGCTAATCAGCCAATTTCTCAGACTTGATTGTATCGATATACAATTAACCGGATAACATGCTATATACCATTGAAAAGCTCTCGAAGTCTATTTTCTGGAGAAATTTACGGTTCATGAATTTATGCAGTGTACCAAAAGTTATGATAAAAATGGTATGAGAAGTATATATTTGTAATTCCACATATCACTGTAGCATGTTATTAAATACGGGGGCACTGTAGCAAGTTACTGTAACCGAGTATATAAACATATTTTAGGGTTTTATTTTCATAACTTGAAGAGAGGAGAACGTGATAGAGATATCACTGTAGCATGTTATTAAATACGGGGGCACTGTAGCAAGTTACTGTAACAGAGTATATAAACATATTTTAGGGTTTTATTTTCATAACTTGAAGAGAGGAGAACGTGATAGAGGCTACAGCTCTGGATTTCTTTCATTTCTTAGAGTTCTTAAAGGAGAAAGAAAGATTGGAAAGAGGAAGAACAACAATCCTAAGAGATTTTCATCAAATTTGCTAAGTTTTTCCCTTCCCTTTCATTTTCTGGAATGTCTCCATATTGTATTGTATTTACCACGTTTTTAACATGTGTAACTGAATCTGAATTGGTTGAGGGTGATTTCAAAGCCCTTGATATGGGTTTTGTGAGTTGATTGTGTAAGAAATTGTTATCCAATTCTCTAATTGAAGTTGCTTGTATTTTCCCATATCTAATGCTTATGATTGCTTGCTGATTGTATTTGGGGTGGCCAACTGAATATAATCTGGTTGTTGTCTATTGCTAGATTAGAAATCTTGATCCGTAATTGTCTTGAATTTCCAATCATTAGTAGCAAAATTGTGATCAGAGATTGCAATTGGAAAATACAACCTAGGTTAAATAATCCGAACTTGTGTGATTATTGCTTAGATCAACCTATCTTTCTTATCGTAATGCTTCCATTGAATTAAACTTAGAGAGCTTGTTCTAGGTTGTTTAATGGATAGAGATTAAATAAAGAGCTTGTTTTATTTAACAACAAAGTAAGGAAAGATTGGGATAACAGAGCTTGTTGTTATCTACGGTTGATAACTTCAATGCTGTAATTGGATGACAATTCTACGATTAATTCGCAAATCCATATCTTGTGGTAGAGAAGGATCCCTTAACCAGATTTTTCTCATTGATCTTTCATTCAAATTAACTTCTGTTTTGTTATTCTTAATTTGCATTCTTATTTCATTTAGTTAATCATTCAACAAAACCCCCTCTGTTTAGTTTATTGTTGTTGGAAAATAACAAATTCAATTAGAATCAATCCTCGTGGGAACGATATCTACTTATCACTTTATTACTTGTGCGACTAGTATACTTGCTAGTTTCGAACGCATCAAGTTTTTGGCGCCGTTGCCGGGGATTGATTTTTTAATCAATTTGTTATTCTGTTTTTACTACTGATTCTTGATTGTTATTTCCTGATTGTTTGTGTTTAGGCTTTTATGTCCGAGGGAGAAGCGGATCAACGACTTAAGAGAATTAGGGAGTTTCTCCAATCCTCGAATTTAAGGCTAAATCGGTCAATTTCAACTCCACCTCCAGAATTTGACCTTGCACGACACACTTCCCTCCCATCTTCTTGCAGTTCAATCAAATCTGAATCGGAAGCAATGGCGATGGAAAACGATCAGACTCTTAAGGAGTTAGCGGCTCCAATTATTGATCAACAACCGCTATGCATAAGCACCAATTTTGAGATAGATTTTGAACTTAAATCTGGACTGATTCATCTCTTGCCTACATTTCATGGTTTTGCAGGAGAGGATCCGAACAAACACCTCAAAGAATTTCATGTGGTATGCTCAAGTATGAAGCCAACCGGCATTTTTGAAGAGCAAATTAAATTGAGAGCTTTCCCATTCTCATTAGCAGATTCGGCAAAAGATTGGCTATACTATCTACCACCAGGTACCATTACCACTTGGAATGAGATGAGTAAACTCTTTTTGGAGAAATACTTTCCAGCCTCGAAAGTTACAAATATTAGAAAAGATATTAGTGGCATTCGACAACACAATGGAGAATCACTTCATGAATATTAGGAAAGATTTAAAAGGTTATGTGCTAGCTGTCCAAACCACCAAATTAGTGATGAACTCCTAATTCAATATTTCTATAAGGGTCTCTTACCAATGGAAAGGAGTATCATTGATGCTGCTACTGGTGGAGCACTAGTTAATAAAACACCGAACGTTGTAAGACGTTTGATTAGTGACATGGCAGCGAACTCCCAACAATTCAGCAGTCAATTTGAGCCACAACTAACAAAAAAGAGTAAATGAGGTAAGTACTTCAAATATTGAACAACAACTTTGTGAACTTACCTCTCTTGTAAAAAAAATGGCCGTAGGACATATGCAGCAATCTTATGCATGTAGAGTATGTGATGCGTTCAAAACTAGCAAGTATACTAGTCACACAAGTAATAAAGTGATGAGTAAGATATCGTTCCCACGAGGATTGATTCTAATTAAATTTGTTATTCGAAAGCGAAAACAGAATAAATGGGGGGTTTTATTGATTGATTAACTAGATGAAATATTAATGCAAATGAAGAATAACACAATGCAAACTTAATTGAAGTGAGAATTAATCAATGACAGAAATTTGGCTAAGGGATCATTCTCTACCACAAGATATGGATTTGCGAATAATTCATAGAATTGTCATCCAATTACACCATTGAAATTATTAACCGCAGATAACAACAAGCTCTGTTATCCCAATCTTTCCTTACTTTTTTGTTAAATAAAACAAGCTCTTTATTTAATCTCTAACCATTAAACAACCTAGAACAAGCTCTCTAAGTTTAATTCAATGGAGCATTACGATAAGAAAGATAGGTTGATCTAAGCAATAATCACACAAGCTCGAATTATTTAACTTAGGTTATATTCTCCAATTGCAATCTCTGATCATAATTTTGCTACTAATGATTAGAAATTCAAGACAATTACGGATCAAGATTTCTAGTCTAGCAATAGACAACATCCAAATTATATTCAGTTGGCCACCCAAATACAATCAGCAAGCAATCATAAGCATTAAATATGGGAGAATACAAGCAACTTCAATTAAAGAATTGGATAACAATATCTTACAAAATCAACTCATAAGAACCATATCAAGGGCTTTGAAATCACCCTCAACCAATTCAAATTCAATTACACATGTTTAAAAATGTGGTAAATACAATACAACATGGAGACATTCCAGAAAATGAAAGGGAAGGGACAAACTTAGCAAATTTGATGAAAATCTCTTAGGATTGTTGTTCTTCCTCTTTCCAAGCCTTCTTTCTCCTTCAAGAACTCCAGGAGATGAGAGAATTCCAGAGCTGCAGCCTCCACCACATTCTCCCTTCCTCAAGTTATTAAAATAAAACCCTAAAATGAGTTTATATACTCTGCTACAGTAACCTGCTACAGTGTTTCGTATTATACATGTTACAATGATTTGTGGAATTACATTTCTACATTCTCACACTGTTTTGATTATAACTTTCGGTACACTGAATGGATTTTTGAACCGTAAATTTCTCTAGAAAATAGACTTCGAGAGCTTTCAAACGGTATATAACATATTATCCGGTTCATTGTATATCAATACAATTAAATCCGAGAAGATGGTTGACTAGTAGAGGTGAAAATGAAGCGTTTTACTTCACTTTGGTGCAAGTTCCTCCAAAACTCCTACAAACATCAAAACCACACAAAAACATAAAAATACCAAGGATTATAGCAAAGAAACATAAATGAATTGATATGAAATGATACATAAATAGACACCTATCAAATTCTCCCACACTTAAACTTTGCTAGTCCTCGAGCAACTACGACGATATGAAACAAAACTAAATCAAAACAGATTCAAAGAAAAAATTAAAACACACATGTTTTAACTTGCAAATAGGCCTCAAAGATTGTACTTAATTATAACCCAAGGAAAACTTCAAAATAATGCACTTGATCAATAATTTTATCTCAAAAATTAGTTTCGCTTCACTTCAATTCCTCAAGTGTGTGTGTGTAGAGCCATTCTCACCTAATCCCTTGTAACCCGGATGAGTTTATGCATAAAAATGAATCATATTTAATATTGAAGATGTGTGTATAAATGAACTCCATAGGCCTGCTTTTCAAGTCACTCTACACTAATGTAGACATGCACAACACCAAGGATCAAGTAGGACTTTATTAAGCTTGTAACGTTTGGCTTGGGTGAAGGTATGATAAAAGATAATAATTTGGCTCAAATCACCCACAAACACATAAATCATTCAAGATTATGTAGAGCTCAACCCTATAACACAACTTTATTTCAATTTACCAGGTTACTCCCCCAAACTTATTTAAAACACTCAATCTTTTTTTTTTTGTAGAAAACAAAAGAAAACTACACCCCCACACTTTGTTGTTTAATTCTTTTTAAGAACACTTAAGAGTATAGATATCTTTTTCTTC
>SNVD02008195.1:0-32547 GCA_013180625.2 Boswellia sacra | reverse complement strand
CGCCACCAGTTCAATATTATCTAAATTCAAGTGTTTGAGTAAGGCCGCGGGGCCGAACAATCGGACTCTGGCGCTCGCGGCCGCACACGTGCGCCGAGCGCCGGCCGCGAACCTTATGGTCATCAAGGTGCAAATCTCGGCTCGAATTTCCCCGTTCTCCAGGCGAACGGGCGCGCTTGCTACTGCGCGAGCGTCGGTGGCGCGGAAATGATTGGCAGCGGCACGAAACTTTCGCCATCGTCGTCGTCGTCGTCGTCGTCGTCGTCTGGCGCCAACTTTGGTGGGGCCGCGTCTCACCTGAGACTAAGCGAGCAGGTTATTGGCCAGACGGCGTGAGCAAGTGGACGCGCGCACGCTCGTGGCCACGTAATAACTTTGCAGCAAAGAGCTCAGCGAACGTGAGCGTGCACTAGTTAATATTCTGGCTGGCGCGCGCGGCAATTCTGTTGATTGACCAGCGCAACGGCGCAGCCAAATTGTTTTGGCAGTTCCAATTAGTGGGCGCGAGCGAGCGCGAGTGGGCCAACCTCCCGGCGCTCGCCAATCTGTTCGCAGGCGCCTGTCGACCACGTCCCGGCCGGGCGGCCACTAGCACAGCCCCGCGGCCTCCATCAGATTACACGCATGCCCACTGCTTCGTCGGCCCCACTGTGGGCCCGATAGTCAGTGTTGGCCGGGCTCACTTCCGGCGCGTCTCGAGCGTCACATCGATCTCGATGCTGCGGTGACGCGCGCAAACTCGTAGATCGGGCCGGCGGCGACATCATTCATCTAGATTACGTCCGGCCGACGGCAGTGGCGCACTGGTCCGCATGTTACTGTTGTCTTGTCGGCGCGTGAGCCGCTCGTTGAGTCGCTCGCTCGTTCGCCCGCTTGCTCGCCGGCTGGCTCGCCGGATGCGCTCGAGTGCGCTCATGCCGACAAATTGGCCGGCATATTTGTGACCACCTTGGCTCGAGTCCACTTATTGATGCTCTAGCAGAGCGTTGCGTTCGCCACAGACCACCGCACGAACGAGCGAGTCGTGAGCGCGGCGGCGAGCGCGCAATTTGGCGCTCCACGAGACAGGGGCGCGGCCACCAAAACCGCAGTCGTCAGAGGGAATTGAATGAATAGTTTGCCGACGAGTTGGGTTGCTGGTGGACGACCACCAACACGGCCACCACCACCACAACCACCACGACTACGACTTCAACAGCAACAACAACGAGCGGGCGCACATTAGATTACTCGAGCCGTCGGCCCGACGATGGGGCCAAGTTTTAAACTTTGGCCCGTCGTCGTGCTCGTGGTAGTGCTCGTCTGGCGCTCTTATCTGTCAGCCGAGTGCAATTGTACAAAATTCCTCGCCGCCAACTCGAAATTGTTATGTCGCTACTTGAGATCGCGCACAGGCTCACGCGCGAGCTTCAGAGGCTTCCGGCGATGAGGGCTCGCTTGCTCGCTAAGCAAACAAAGCCAACTCGGCCGACCGCACAACACAGACTCGAGCGCGCCTCCCGAAATATCATTGTTTTCCTCTTTGTTGGCGCGCTCTCGAGCTGGCGGCCGGCGCCCGCTGCCGGTCAGTGCGACCTAACTCGCGAGGCGCTCTGTGTCTGCCAAGTCAAGTGAAAAGGGCTCGTTGGCGGGCAGGCCGCCAGGACGAGTGGCCCGCCCGTATCTTGTGCGCGCCGATTTTCCAGCGCCGTCTTCGTGCAGTTTAAAACTCGACCACTGGCCGAGCGCTCGCTAAACAGATCTGATTCGCCCGCACTGATAACACTGGTCGTCGGTATGGTCACTGCTGTAATAGTAGTCGGTTGCCACCACGTGATCACACTTCCGGCTTGGCCGCGAGTTCACCAGCAGAGTTCACTTGATAGCGCGCGTACTTGAAATCGAGTGCGCACGGGCGACGCGTCCGACACGCGCGCGCGCCCTCGCACTATTGTTTATGGCCCAAACTCGTTTACTCTCCCATTTGCTAATGGACGCGCTCGCACTGACGTCCTCGGCCTACAACGACCTGCCTCTAGCACATTAACACTGCGCCGCTACACATACACACACGCACACACTCGGCCGAGATAATAAATTTCGAATTAATGTCTCGCACCAAAGTTTCAAAGTTGCGGCCAAATTGGTAGCGCACTCGGCAGCTGAGCGCGTCACTCAGTCTGGCGCCCACCGCCGCTCGTGCGCCCAGTAGACGGCAGGCCCTACTCAATCGTACAGTCAGTCGGTCTCATTCAGCGTGACCACACTGACATTCGCTGCGAACTGCCGCCCCCTCTCACCTGCTAATTTGCTTATTGCGTGCGAGAGGCTGAGCGTCGCGCACAGCTCACCCATTGTCGCGTCAAGACTTCCGGTAGGCCGAGTGTAATATCCACTCGAGTGCGCGACTTCGCCGGCTACGACGATAATATCGTGCACAAAACACAGGGCCTTAATAAGCTAATGTTGGCCGTCGAGAGCCAATCCGAGTTTGTCTGTGTGTCAGTGGCTATGTCTATGTGTTTGTGTGTGTGTGTGTGTGGTCCGAGTAAGAGTGAGGGCTGACGACTGCTCGCGAGCGCGAGTTCTCTGACATGTCGCCGTGGAAATGATGGAGTTCGCGAACGCGAGATTGATATCGCGCGTGCTGATCGCTATCGAAGGGTCTGGTCGGTGGTGCCGATCAATCGACGACCGCATACGAGCGCCGCTCGAGTGGCTCTTTTCTGTTCTCTCTATTCGCGCCCGCCCAGTGGGCACTCGTCCATCGAGCGCCCACTCGCCGACCCACTTGCCGACTGGCATCGACACCGCCACCACCACCACCACCACCGACAACAACAACAATAACATCCATCGGCCACGTCGGCGCGAGTGCCATTGTGGCGTCGCTTTCGTTCCGGCGACGCCCGTGCCTGGACCGCGTAGACTACAATAAAATCTCTATACATGGGTTTCCAGTGGTGCCATCGTCGTAGTCGTCTGCGGGCCTCTTGGACGTTGGGGGAGGAGGGCCAGTCTCTTGTTGGTGCTGGGGAACTTACGAGGCGCGCGTCTCTCTCTCTCTCTCTTTATCGTGAATTGCAGGCTCTTTTCAATCGACGACCGCGCTGGCAACATAATTTTGATTTGTGCCCATGACATTCCGCACGCCTCCTCGAGCCAGTGAATTGATTCCGCTCGACTCGTGCGCCTGCTCGCCCGCCAGCGCAAACTCGCCACCGACTCGTTCGCCGCGGGACCGCAGTTTGATTATGCAACTCGCGGAAGTGCTCGTTTACTCACGGCCCCGATCCGATCATTCCATTCCGTTCAGTTCCGTTGCGTTCCGTGTGTACACTCCAGACACCAGCGCGGCAGCCGTCGGCGCCTCGCTGGACGCTTATCTCGAATGCTGTGGTCGAAAGCCGCCGGTGTCTCGTTCAGGTTACCTCTCGGTGAGCTGTTGAGGCGCGGGCGCGTCACGCCCGCGGGGATGATTTATCGTCGTCGGGCCGGCTGGTCGGCTTGGCGCGCCAAAGAAGCTGAGCAGCGACCCCGAGAACGCGCGTGCGATCGATCGCGCCAATCACGCGGTCGGCGCCGAATATTCGCACCCGTCGATTAGACGCCGGGCGCCGATAGTGATTGATGAAAACTGATTATACACTTTGCGAGAAACCCAAATGAACTCGTGGCCTTCGGCGTGGGTGGGTCGACACCAGCGAGTCGACTCGTCCGTCGGGGGAGAATTCCGATGAGCATCCGATGATCGGCATGTGGGCGCGCCGCTGCCAAAAAGCGTCCACCCTCTTCGGGCGCGTCCGCACACTTGTCACCTCGTGTGGCTCTCTCGTGCTCCGCTACGAGAGAGCGTAGGGCGCGACCGTTGCCGCCCAAGGCTGCCCATGCCGACGCCCTCGAGGCGGCTGACAAATGGCTCCTCATTAGAGGGAGGGGGCTTGTGTGTGCATCTGATCTTTGGAACGCCATCGCGTCCGTTGGAAGCCCTAAGCTAGGTCTGTGGGTGGGCCTCCTGTCAGCGCCAGACTCGCCGCGAGCGCTGCCGGGGCGCATCATGACAACAACGTTGCCGGTGCGACCTCTTGGTGGCTCGCTTTTCGCGTGCAAAATTGTGGCCTATCCTCCGCATGTGCGTCTCTGAATCAAGGGCGGGCGTGCGTGCGTGCAACCGCTCAATGCGGCCACGTCGCCAACAGAGCAGTGGTGCGGTCGCGCATTTGATTGCGTCACTGCTGGCACCCTCGCGGCGACGCCGCCGATGCGTACCTCCTGAGCGGCTCGACAAAGCCGCTGGTCCGTCTTCTGAACTGCTCTTGGGCGTCGCCACCATTTGCCCCTGCCGCAGACCTACACGTCTTTGCTCAGCCAATGTTCCCGGACAGAAGAGTGGCATCCATCTAGCCCCCTGGGGATGGCATGGACCCTCGCCCAGACGTTCCTACATTGAGAAGCCGCAAAATAATTGCGGTCTAGCTATCGCCAACTCAAGAAATAGATTTGTCATTTCGATAGCGCACGGCAAGCACCGCGTTTGGACCCATGTGTGTGTTTGTGTATGAGTGCGATGCTGGCAAGACCGAGCGCCAATGCTTTGTGCGTGGGTTGCAGCTCACCGGCAAGTGTCTAGCTGGTGGGCCCCGGTCGCCGAGGGCCATGGTCTGATATTGGTGGTGCGCACTGTAGACCAGTAAAGGGCATAGAAGCGATACACTCCAATGCCCTAATGAGACGATCGCTTATTCGCCAGGACGTGCTCCACTTGTCCTCATACCAAGAGGTTCGTGATGGCGATCATCATTTTTTCCTGGTGCTCGCCGCACGCTCATTATGAGTATTTGTTTGCATTACGCCCAATGGGCAACTGGGATTGTGTTGATAACACCGCCATCGCCACAATAACAGTGCCCTGGGCCAAACGTCTTGGACACGCGGCCGCAGCGCTTTCTGCACGCTTGCACTCTTTGTCTTGATGGCGAACATTTCGCCATCTGGGCGACGTAACTTTGTCGACACCGTGGCAAGGGCGCTAACACGAGCCTCACGAACACCATAGGACCGACAACGCCGGCCTCCGAACTGTGCGGGGAGAATCATATGACATTCGCCAGCTGCACAAAATCACGTAACTCCAGCCCGTCCACGGGTACACGGAGAGTGCAATGTGGTTGAATGTGGATTCTGCTCGTCTCGCTCTAACGACAATGCGCCGTCGGACCGTCGTCAAGACAAACAGTTTGTGGGGGGGGGGGGGTGGTGTGAGAGTGCACTACTGCCAATCCTGCTTATGTTCCAGATTGATTTTTGTTGACTTTGTTTCACGTTTCGGGTTCGCTAGTGGTGGCCACTATTCGCTCCTGAGTTGAGGTCGACGACGCTCAGAGTGCCGATAAATGGTCAAATTTGGGTCACAGCTCGTAGTGCTCGTCTTGGGCCTGTCGGCGCCGCGCGCCACTGCGCAAATCCCAAATTCAAACAAACTTTTATGAAAATAGTCTCCCGCCTGCACTGAGTTGCAGGCCAATAAAATGGATCGTGGCGGAAACGATGACTAACAAATGGTTTGAATATATCCCTCTCGATCCTCATTCTACGTCACGGCTTTGCGCAATACGTAATCTCGCGCCGTCTTGATCATGCGACGGGCCGAAATCGAAAATGAACCGGCACGCCGCGCACGCACCGACTCTGCACACGCACTCACTCAACCCATTGGCCGATTGCAACCGATTGCACCGATTGCCCTCGTGTCTAAACCACGCGACGCTTCTGCTCGAACGTTCGTGCACAGGCCCATCTATCGTGAGGCCTGTGACGGACGCGGCGAACCTCAGAAGGATACTGAGTGCCGTGGAACCCGCCCAATCGATTGGCGGCTCGTCGGACCGCTTTGCCACCAACTGGATCCAGGACCAGACTGAGAACAACAATCATAATGATGAAATAGCTCGGGATAACCCGCAACCGGCTGGTCGCGAGATTTTGCTCGAATGTGCGACCCAAGATCTCGGCCAACCTCGAGCGAATATTTGGCTGTGGTTCAAAGATGGACAGACTCTGGAGTCGTCACAAATACCTTTGTCTTCGTCCTCATCGTCGTCCTCGTCCTCATCGCCTTCGTCCGCTCTTAAGTCGCCCTCACAGTCAGAACTACCAGTCAAAGATAGAGAGCACAGTCTCGATGCTTTGGCTGGCGATGTATTAGCCAACAAGAACATAACTATCGATGGGGTGAGCGGCGCCAACAACAACAACTTGGACGAAGAGCCGGAAACGAAGACAGACTCCACGCGAGATAATCCAATAAGTGATCGATTGCAAGATTTGTCGCCAAACTCAAACAATATAAATCCAACAACAAAAACAACTACCTCCGCTGCTACATCAACAAGGAGCAAGATTAACTCTCGTTCAGCCGACGCAAAGCCCGAAAACACTGCCACCCTCCACCTACAGCAGCAGCGCCAACAGCGACTTCATCATCGTGCTGCGCCCGAAGCCAAACTCCTAGCCTCAGGAAAGTACTTATATATTCCATCAATTCAATTGGCCCACAAGGGAAACTATTCATGCGTTGCCGTGAACCGACTCGGCTCAGCCACTCCCCTGGCCGCCGTGACGCCACAAACTTGGTCGCCAGCCCTCGGCCCAGGCGGAGGTGGCCAGCAGCACAGTCAGTCAATTGAACGTGAGTCATACCAGCTACGAGTAGCGCTGGCGCCATCTTTCGTCCATCCACTCTCCGCTCGAACTTATTGGCCCGAGATGCAAGCAATCGATGCTCTAACGAGTCGGTCCGAGATCAATGAGCCGGCAAACTGGACGGCCATCGCCGAACGCCAACCAGCGCACTACCAAGTGGAGCTCAATTGTCACGTCCAGTGCGAGCCAATCTGTCATATTGAATGGTTGCGCAACAATGAGCTGATCGACTTGAAGCGCCAGTCAGACGATCTCCTAGGCTATCATGTGCGCCACACAGTGATGGCCGAGAATGTGGATGCGAACTTGTTTCGCAGCACAGAATCCAAGTTAGTGCTTCGGTTTGCCAAGTTAGCGGCCAGTCCCTCGAGCTCGTCAACCGATAAGAGACTGCTCATCGATAGAGACAAACTCCTCCAACGGCGCCACTATTTGAACAACTCCAACTTTACCTGCCAAAGCACCGCGAATACTCTTGGGCCAGCTGTGAGATCCACGACGCAGTTCGTCGTTCAATGTAAGTAACGAGAGTCGAATGATTCACGTCTTCGTCCGTTATCAGAGGCCGTCTGCGTTGGGAGAAAGTTCTGGGAAGAACGAATCGAAATGAGAGTAATCTTCCACCGAACGCCACGATTAGTTTTCCAATGATCGAATATAATGGGAAGTTTGCGAGCATCCTCTATCGATCACAGGCTTCTTGGCTACCTTCTCACTGAACAATGAGCATCGGGAGGCTTGCCTCTTCCTGCCTACTACTCCGCTAACCTCTACCTCATACCAAAAACGCACGCGCCGTTTCTAAATCACCTTGCAACCGCAACCCAACTCCTGATTTTGACAGACCCGCCCGAGAACGTTATCATCAGCGCACCGAGTGACAAATTGAACTTGGTCGAGGGCGGCAATGGGCCCCACCTTACCTGCGAGGCAGCTGGCGAGCCTCAAGTACAATACCGTTGGCTACTATTGAGAAGTCCAAATAATATCATAACCAGCAGTGATTTGGTTGCTGCCCGTTATCATGTGAAAAACTATGCCACTGCAGACTCTGGTCAAGATTCTCTAGGCCGGCTCGCACGCAGTTCACCTTCATTGAAGACTGCGACTACTAATGATGTTGACGTCGTCAACGGTAACGGTGGCGTCTCCGACTCGACAGGCGTGGGTGAGCCGCGTTTAGTGGAATTGACAGGCCTGACGTATGGCGAGCAAGTGGGCGGAGCGAGCGTCTCGATCCTGGACCTGAGCGGACGCAGCATCGACCGACAGCAGTCGGGCCACTACATTTGCGAGGCTTCAAACAAGCTTGGCCAAAGCCGACGCTCTGTCTACGTGAATGTTCTATGTAAGTAGCTCTGCTGGTTCTGCAGCACAAACTCGCCACAACTCTCTTTCTTTTTAGAAGGGAGTAGCGCCTTTCAACTCTCGATTCTATCATCATCCATCGTCTTGTTTTTGAGCGCCCGGACCACACTCGGGTCGGCGTGTCGGAGAAGTCGCAGTCTGGACGGGAACAGAGAGAAAGTGCAGTTGCGCGATGTCTCTATGGCTCCCTAGCGAACTGGTGGTTGCAAGCACACCTTCGACATTGAAGGGGCGCGGGCGCAAACATCTACAACGACCATCGAGACTGATATATGACTTTGCATCCGGGCCAAGCAGGCTGACGAATCAGCAATCGCCTCCACTGTCGCCGCCTACCGGAATTGACACACACTGGCTAGTTCGTGTTAGCGATGGTGACTTTGCATGCTTCTCGCAAACTGCTCCTCACCTTCTTCAGGCGTGTAAAATGAAGGGAGCCTGGCAAGTCAGTCAGGCGATCAGCCCGCCCGCCCTGAGCTAGAAAATCAAATATCTCGAGACGGTTTTTGATTTCTCGTCTGACCGAGGGTATCACTCTTCACTCCTCAGGAAGACTCGCTAGAATTTTCCTAAGTCGGTTGAGAATAAGCGAAACGCAAAAAAACCGTTCAATATTTGCACCGAGCGTAGTCTTGAGCGGAAGTGGCCTATTGGTCGCGTGTTGTGGTGTCGACAGCGGGAAGCATATGGCTGCAGGGAATAGATCACCGAGCAAATGCGAGGCCGACTTGCACGACGAAATAAACAAGAGGCGACAAACATCATACCAATGGGTTGCACCAATAGTTCGGGATCGGCGGCAGGCACTGCGACGAGGAAGTCGTCACTCTGATCGGGACCAAACTGCATCGAGTGCTGTCTCCCTAACGCGCTCACTGGGGCGGGCATGCGCGCTTATATATTGCCTCTTTGGCGCCATCTGCAAGTGCCAGCTTGCTGATAGTAGCGAGCGTCATTCTAGCCCTGGCGTATCCGCCACCAGTGTGAACAATGGCGCCGGCCGTCCGACTGCGATCAGCCGACGCTGCAAGTTTCCGGCCCGAGTTTCGGGCAGCCACCGGTTGGCGTCGTGCCTCCGTTGCGCAAACAATTGCTCGCGCCTCGGATGAGTAATGTGCGCCTGAGATGGCCTCACCAGGCTGTGCTCGGTAGGGCGACGAGGGCTACGTCGACGACGACGACAACGAGGCTGGCAGAGAGCGTCGCCAACTGAGTAAGTGAGTGAGTTATATAAGTGCGCACGGGTGCTGGTGGATGTCAAGCCGTGAAAGTGATTTCCAATATATTCGCAGTTCTCACAATAATGAGGCGTCAGGCGAGCGGCCTCTCGAGCACTACCATCGACCTCGTTGGTTGGCAGTTTTGGAGAGTTCCTCGGACCGTCCGGAGTTCTAGCCACGTTGGTTGAGCAATAGGCCCCCTCATAGAGCGCAACCCGGACGTTCCATTCATTCGGCCTCATTTGAATAAGTTCCCTGCAGCCGTCACGGATTCGCCGATTAGTCCCACCATCCTGGGCACGCGCGAGCGAGTTTAAATTCGGGCACACAATGTCGGCTAATTATGGAGCTCGTTTGAGCATATAATTAGATGGCGCTCAATGGTTCCGCTTCCTATTGTCTCGATCCTCTCAGCCACACTCTGACTCTTTCACATCGTCCGATTCGCACGGCCGCTAGTTGCCGTTCATTCGAGTGAAAATAAGAGATTCTAACTCAACTTTTGAGCTCGCGCTCCATATCCTCACATCGACTACGACCACGACTACTGGCATACTTCGGTCCAAATAATCAAACGCTCACCCGCGCGCGCCCACAACAGTCAAGCCTACGTGCAGCACGCTCCACCTACACTCGCTCGATTTCACAACCACCACTGGCGGCGATCTAACGAGAAGTGCAACGGGCTCGTCGGGGGTCATAAGTGAAGCGCGGCCTGCCGGCGCCAATCAGAGCAATGAGTACTCAATTATTAGCGAAACGAGCAACGACTTCATCGCCCTCAGGAGAGTACTCGTGACGTCGCCACTCTTCTCTAGGTATTCGTCACAATTAGGTGGCGCTGAGAGTGAGCCAGGCGTCAGTCTAGCGGACTCTCTACGCGACGGCATTTTTGGCTCCTTACTCAACGGCTCCAACCGGCTCGTGTCCGCGAGTGCAGTTGAAAATCAGCGCCACTTAATGGCCGGCGCCCCTGGGCGACCGAGTGGCGATGAGCGCAACTCGCTACTCGCGCCCGAGCCCTCAAATAGTGATGACAATCTCTCTGCGCAACCCTCCACGGGCCAGCTCGACGGACTGCAACCCGACGCCTGGACGCGATTCAATGGGGCGCTAGCGAGATTCCTTAACAGCTACTCGCGCCAAATCCACTACGACGAGAATCAGAGGACAAGGGCTCTCGAACAGCGGCGACTGCGAAATCAAATACGTCGCTCCTCAACGCGCGCATCCATCGACCAGTCCGATGGTCCCGAGCATCAGAATACGCGTTCCGGTGCACGCGAACCGGAGTCGTCGGTCGGAAATGTTCCGACCACGAGGAACTTACGGACATTCGCCTGCATGGCTCAGGAGGCCAACCCGATGAACAATCTCACCTTCGACTGGTACTTTGGTTCTCAGCACCTGCCTGCAACCGACGCTAGTGGAGGCCGATGGTTATGGCAGCTTGACACCGAAGGGCCGATACCATTCGGCGATGCAGACGACTCGCCACTGCTTATCTATTCAAACGAAAACTCAACATTCGCCATGATGCTAACACGCCGCCTGGACACCAAGGCAATTTTGAGCCCGTTTCAGATGAGTTTCTTGACGATCAGCGTTATCACTAGCATTGATCTGGAGTCTCGTGCATCTAGATCTTCTAGACAAGCGGCGCCGGAAGAGACAGCCTCGCCGGCAAACAACAAGACAATGTTTATGAGGGCGCCTGTGATTAAGAGCAGATATCAATCATTCTACGATGGCCTCAAGGCAAATGCGGCAGAAGCCGACAACAATCAGCAGCAGCAACTGCAGCGACAGCAGCTGAATAGCTTTCAGTTCGCGCAAGAGTTCGATGGCGTGCGCAACTCTCAAGCAGCGCTCAATGGCATCGGTGAGCTAAATGAGCACAATTGGCAAGATAGGTTGAATCAATTATTGAAATGTAGTGTCTCCAACACAATTGGCTCATCGAATATGTGCTTGGTAAAGCTTAATCTAAACGCTGGGCTACAAGGCTTAGCCACGAGCAATTCGTTATACGAGTTCTCCAAGTGGCGTATGCCATCGCTAGCACAGAAATCGCTGCTAAATATCAGTCTGCTCATTGGCTCTGCGCTCATTGTATTCGCCACATTTGCCCTATTAGTGGGCCCGCATTTGCGAGCCTTGCAGGCATTGCATAAGCGTCGATTGGGCGGCAGTGATCGTAGTAGCGGCGGCGGTGGCGGTGCTGGAACCAATGGCTCTTCCAAAGACGAGACAGGTACAAATACGGGTCAGTCAAGTTGCAGTCAAAAGAGCTCTGTTCTCGGCCTGTTGGGGAACAGTGCGGGAGACAGCTTCCCAAGCAGCAGCAGCAGTGATGACGATACGAGCGCGCATCTAAATCAGCTGGACTCTGGCATCTGCATCGTCAGCAATAACATCAAACACATTCGAAACACACTCACGCCTGCCGACAGTCACACGGCCAAGCACCGACTTCCAGGTGCAGATAAGCTCGTTGTTGACAGCTCGGTGGTAAACTATGACCAGCCTCGGACCACAATGCCGCGTCTGATATACCAGCCCGAGGACGGTCAGTTCAATCTGGCCGACCAGCATAATAGCAATGCCTCGGGCGTCTTGAGCGACTACGATGAGCGCTACTGCTATCAGGGTGGTCAGACTGACAGTGGGGTCGCAGTCAAGTCTTCGACGAGTCGTAAGATATTGGCTAGCTTGAAATTGAAACCGTTCAACAAACTCCACAAAGCTGACAGAATAGGAGATCTACCCAACATAGGCACCCGACTTGGTGCCGATGGGACACTTCATAATCGAAATCTCTCTAACTCAGAGACTGCCACCACCGGTCTCAGCTCTGCTGGACTCACAAGTGACTCCAGCGATCAAGGCTCGGGCCACCAAAGAGGACTGAGCTTGGCGGAGCACAACTTTGGGGTTCCCAGCTTGAGGCATAGTTATGGAGGAACCCGCAGGACTATACCTCACAGACCTTTGTCTCACTATCTCCACGAATCTCCATCGACCATCTTAGTTCATCAGCAACAACAACAACACAGGCAACAGTTTGGAACAACCCCGAATGCATTGGACGAGTTCATGCGTCGTCGCGGCCTAGATACGACAACATCTGCTTTAGAGTCGGACAACAACATGAGTCTAGCTTATGAGTCGCAGTCAATTCGCAACCCGTCCTCGACTCTTTATGGCCTCCGAACTGATCCAATTTCAACACACACACACAGATTTCCCGTTCCTCGTACCAAACCGCCAGTCTACCCGCGCTTGCACCAGTCATTCGCTCCACACTATCAGCCCTCCACTCTGGCCCACAGTAAACCGGCCGTCCCGGTGCCACCTGCAACTGCCGTGCGCAGCTCGCAGCGCCGGCGCATATCAAGTGCTAACCAGCTCTCGGACAGCTATAACAATCAACGTCAGATGTACCTTAACCAGAGTTTAGCAGTGACTGCATACACGAACAATCAGCAATTGCCCACAGGACAGCAGCAGCACCACCATCATTATATCGGATCATCGGATCGCATCGGGGAGCTTGATACGCACCTGAGTCGGCCTCTGGATGATCTGACTATGGGAGAATACTATGCAAACGCAAACGAGCAGCTTCAGTTGGGACAGTCGCTGGCGTACGCTAATGCTTTTGAGTTGAGCCAAGGCCGCCCACATATCGGGCAATCCACTTATCAGATGAATCCAGGTAACCCACAGAACCCATTCGGATCGCCGGAGCACATCTACGATCTGAATGCATACGCCACCCCAGAGCAAACGCCCCTCCGTCAAACATCTGTCGGCTTTGCGGAAGCTCAACAATATCATGAACAGCAACAACAAGAGTCTCTCAATGAGACGAGCAAGCAGAGCGATGAGCGTGACAGATCACCGCTTCCACGTGTCAGCCAAATAATTCAATCATTCAACCATTCGACGAGACAGTGAGAAGAAGATAAAGGAGCACAGCCAATCAAGGGAATTGACCACTGCTAAGAAAAAACAGAGGAGTCCCATTTTATGACATCAAAGTTCGTCACGATTGCTCAACTGCCATGACCCCGAAATTGTTTCATGTGATCTCATGGAGGAAGTTTTCTCCGATCTTAAATAAATTGTTGATACTTTTGCCCTCATATCATTAATCGAGAACAATCTAGTGTGCCAGAGTTTAACTTCGACTCGGCCGTCAATCTTCGCTCTCGTTGTAATGCGCACTTTCCTCGCCATTCGGTATAAGGCCCTCAAAATTAACCAAATTCTTAAACTCAAGAACTGGTTTTCTGGATTCGACTAAGTTCTCTGCGTCTTCTCTCGGCCCTTGCAAGCGTCGTATAAGGCTCGTCGAGACATAGATACCGGCGCAAGTTCCGGCACATAGCGCCACCAGAATCGTACAGAAGAGTCCGAAATGACCTAATTTGAGACCAAATGTGCTTTCGTCGTACTCGGGATCATCTAAATGGTCCACATCTATAGAATCCATGTTGATCTCAAGTTTGTTTGCCAATGTGAGCGAGCGCAGAATAAAGTTGTTCTTGGGTTCGTAGTGCGTGACTCGATGAACGAATTCCTTTGGAGCTCGGGCCTGCTCGTCCGCGTGATTCCTAAGCAAATCAAAGCGGCCAGCCTCTAGCGCTTCGCGCGCCGTTATCGAGTTGAAAAAGCAGTGGGTCTCTTTGGATCCGTTAAGGGCGACCTCAATGAGATCGAACGACTTGCAGCCAGGCCACATGGGTACAAATTGAAGGAAGCAGGTGCTGGCGCACTGAGCTGCGCCGGCCACCAACGTGTAACCGATATTGTCGCCTCGCTCGACGACGGCTCGCATGATGTCATAGGTCTCTCGTGTCTCCTCCCTGCCCAAGCGTTTGGTTATCTGCTTGTAGGCAAACGTCTCGCGCAAGCTCAGTGGTGACTCGACCAGCGACATGCCGAACTGCTTGTTGTACAAGTGTTTGAAATCGAACTGGAACCACTCAACGCGCAACTCTAGCCTGCGATTTGGGTCTTCTGCCACCAGAGCATTGGCTCCATTCAGTTGGCTCTCCTCGGCCTCGCTCATCATCTCTCCCAGGATGCAATAGCCATTGGTGATCTCTTCCTCATTGTGGTCCAAAATGTGGCTTTCAAGTCGAGGCTTGTAGATACTATCCAGCTGCTCGTAGTTTTCTGCGTCCAGGTACAAGAATGAGGTGCACATCTCCAAATGCGACAGCTTGTAGTTCTTGAATATCTCCTGTACAACCTTAGGGCTGACTTCAGACTCGTACAGGGCCCTCAGGGTCGCCTCGTAGGCCATCTCGACGTCCGCCTTGAGCGTGCCCAGCATCGAGTGGAAACACTTGCGGGCACAGTGCTCACGACCGCTCACAGGATGGAGGCGCCGGCGGCGCAAATTGGCACGCACTTGCTGGGCTGATCCATACAGGTCGATATGGAACTTGTTGTGCAGCTCGCAGGTAGGGTGTCGTCTGAGGTGGATCGTCTCGTTGGCGGCCTCTGTGGACGCTTCCCGCTCAACAGAGACAGTGAATTGTTCGTCAATCTTTGTTCGTTTGTTTTGGATCTGCAACAATTGTAGCGCCATCATGGGCGGCTTAAAGCTCACAGTCGAGGTGACGCATTGGAGTTGACCCTCGCGCAGACAAACCGAAAACGACTGGCACTCAAAGTCGGCCATACACTCTCCTTGACATTGACCGAAGGTCATGTCGCTCAATAGGTTGTCGAGCTTCCGAGCCGCCGCTTCGCTGAGGGCGCTAGTAGAGCCTCCTGTGCGCAGACGTTCGGCCTGAACGACTCTATTCTGCGAATCGCCCACGACCAAACCGAGGCCCTGGTATTTGTTCGTGTCACTCAGCTGCATCTCGTCCACTTGGTAAGGGTCCTTCTGGTCGAGCTCAATCACCTGCATAGACTGGACTCGCAGGTCGACTTGGCGACTCTCATTGCGAGGGTCCATCAGCCTGAGCGACTCCATATGACTGAGGCGCTCGTGGACTCGCTTCAGAGCGGTGATTTCGTCCTCGACATTGAGCTCGCGCGCGTGACGCAGTCGATAGATCTCGAGAGAGCCGCGATCGCCGACGTCGATGCTGTTCTGAATGGTCATCTTGGTGGTGCCAAACACTGTGCCCAGGAAGAGGAAGCACTTGTTGAGACTTTCGTCGTAGGCGAATATGGTGTCGATCTTCTGGTGGGCCGCGATGAAGTAGCACACCTGAAAAGAGGTGGCGTAGAAGAAACGGAACCTCTTCCTGGCGTCGGCCTTAATAGAGCCTCGAGCAATGTAGACAAGTTGCACTAGCCAACGCATGTGAGTGGCAACTCTGAGGGATGCGGGTATGCTCACGACCCGTCCCCTGTTCGCTATAGGTTTCACCCAGACACGAGACTCGATGTCGTAGATCATATTGGCTGACAGGCCAAGGCGCTCCTGAGTCGCTCTCATGATCGCCACATTCCGTGGTATAGTCTGCTTGAGCCAACCGGCCGTCCACTGCGCTTGTTGCGCAGTGGACGTTGATAAGCTCGGTGGCTCGTGGCGCAGCAAAAGGTCCACTCGGCCATAGTGAGTGTCGCCATTTTGAGGAGTGCAAGCGTCGCCGAGTGAAAAGTATTGCTCTCGAGCGCCCCCGTCAGGACTGTCGTTGCTCAGGTGCCAGGTGAATTGGAATATGGGCACGACAATCTTCTCGATTACCACCGAAGTCACTGGATTCAGCTTGTAGATCTCGAACAGCAAGGGCTTACTGTCGAGAGGCGAAGCGAGCGGCGAGCTGTCCGCTGGCGCGCGACTCATGTAGACGACAATGTTGAGTAGGAAGCCCCCGAACTGGCCAGATGTGGGCCTGTACTCTACCCCATTCGAGATGTTGATCCAATCCTTTGTAGTGTGATACATGATTGGCTGCTGAATCCAAATAGGCCACGAGCAATTGTAGGCCTCTAACACTCGCGCCTCGATGCCCCGAACTCTAGCCAAACCTAAGTCCTTCAGTTCGGTTGTGCCGAACAACATCTGGCCGAGAGCCGGGATACTCTGGGCTTTTGTATTTGGGGGCGCGTTTCTCGTGACGACGCATGATTGTTGATCGTCTAGCTTGTCGTTTTCGCGCACTTTCAGCACATGATCGAAGACAATGTCGCTGTCGGCGAGCCGATTGAGCAAGTTGTAGGTGAAGCCCATCTGGAAGTTGCTCAATGTCGTGGTCAAGCGCGACGACGTACGCCGATCGACGCGCAAACTCGACAACGACGGCTCATAGCTCACGAACATGTCCAGAATGTAAGGGGCTTTCTCCTTGATCACCTGACCCCTGAATGAAAATCGGTGATCGCTGGATCGTAAGGCTCGAATATCGAGCGAGTTCTTGAGCATCTGCGCGCACCCGATGGCTGGAGGCATCGCGAGCTTATCAACGCTCAATCCCGGCTGTTCGATGCCCTCCGCCGCGCCCAGATGGATCCCAGCTGAGCTGAAGACAGGCTCGTTTGCCAGGAACTCAATGCGCTTGAATTTGTAGTTGACAATGTAGTCGTCAACACCCTTGATTATAGCCGTGAGCTCAGCCGGCAAGCCATTCGGTAGATTCATGTTGAGGTCCTTGTAGTAGTAAAGTGACAGTAGCTCATTCTCATCTGAACCAATCTCAAAGTCGTACTTTATCATAGAGGGCTTGTTTCTCGTGCGTCTCGCAATGGTCTGATCGGCGATATGCTCACGATTTGACTGCGCGTAGAGCAAAAATCGCGAAGGTCCTATTACCGAGGGTTGTTCTTTGTAAGATTTGAGCATGTTGAGATCAAATAAAGTGTCCGCGAACCCATCGCTCGTCGTGGTGCACTTCTTGCCATCTTCGTCGACAAGAAGTACCTGGTTGCCGTCGGCATAGAGGAAGCCCGCGTCGGGTTTGCTTGCTGTGTTCTCATTCGGGTTGCTTTTAGCCAGAGTTCGATAGCTGATTCGGGATCTGTTTTGCCAACTCGAGTGTAGCTCTTGGACCTCATAGAAGTAGCTACTCTTCCAGGGATAGTCTACGATCAATTCTGCGCTCAACAAATAAGATCGACCCTCGAGTCGAATATCAGGCAGTTGTGCATGACAGTAACTGAGGCACAAGATGACGACACCCAGGCTGGCAAGAAGCCAGCTAATAATGGCGACCATTGTCGACGCCCTTGTGTCAAACAGCAATTATATGGTGGGCTGCTACACAACCTGTGGCTGTTATCGTTTGAATGATTATACTCGCGATGACGGCGCGACTGACGATATATCAGCCAGACCATCACGTGGACGAGAATGCGATCATACCTCGCTGGGTGTCTAAATTGGCGGGGGTTCTAGTAACATGTCGAGCTTCGGCTCATATGATTATGATAGATGAGTGGCCATGCTGCACATGATTGTGTTTGTAACAGGTGATATCAGTTTTTTTATTAGATCGTACATTCTTCGAACTGACAAACTATTTATTAGACATAACAGTAACATTCAGGGTATCTGAATCAACAATAGAATCAATCGAAAATGTCACTACATGAGCACCGCCCGGGCGGATCCGGTCAAGCGCAATCTCTCAAGACTCGTATGCTTCTTCATAGACAGCCGTGATTTTCTATGGATCTGGGCTGGATATAAATCATCGGTTGCATATACATTAGACATAGCTTCGAGATCTCTAGCTCTCCCTGTAGTCATGAGCGTCTGCTTCTCAGTTAGACTGTTTTTCAAGGCTAAAGTCCTAAGGTGGAAGTAATACTTAGCGTACACTGATGACGGTACATTCATGTTAAATTCGATCAACTCCAAGAATTGTCGCTCCAGCTCATTAATATCCTCGACCGAAATCTCCTCTAAGATCTGAGCGTAGTCGACATTCCAGATGGCCTGATCTTCCCACACCTTCGAAGATAATAGGTTGGCACCCAGGAACATGCGTCTCCAAGATCGCGGGGTCAGATCCATTTCAGCATATGTCATTAGTCTTTCAAGGTAAACGAGGGTGGTTATTGCGTACTCTGATTTGAGCTGGGCTGCCTTGAACATGCTTCTAACAAAATTGTATATAGTCTCTTGATCTGGTTCTTCAATTTGTTTTTGAGAATTCGATATTGTCTCTCCATCATTATCAAGTGTTATGAGTTCTTCAGTTTTAGGTTGGGGCTGTGAAGCGTGATCAGGGTTATTCTTTGCTTGAATTGGCTGGTTGCTCAAAGTCAGCTCAGACGGGGATGATGGCATCCTGAGGGGATGTTTCGACTCATCAAAAATGTCGGAAACAGTCTCGGATGATCTATTTCTGATATGATAATATATAGCCAGGGAGACACACTTGATAGTCTGATCAAGGTCAGGTTGGCTGATAGTTGAGTTATCGATGTATATCGTGGAGCAAGATGATGCCTTCAAGCGATCTTCACAATTGATTGGGAATTGAGAGTCGTCGCGTCGGTTAAGTGAGAAGTATCGTCGAGAATGTGCAAGAATCGTTGGCACGTCGTTGTGAGCATTAGTATCATCATTGACATCTCGACTAGTTCTATCTGAGATTTTGAGCTTATCGATTTGGACTCTTGTATCAGGAATGTCTAGTTTCTTTCTTGGATCAGTCGCTTGCGTGTCATGGTTATTACAACTACTCAAGCTACCACTAACTACCTGGACTTCTTTTCCATCGAAATGTGTGAGGTTGGTTGACGCGCTTGAATTATATCCTTGATCTTGACTGCTACTTAAAGGGTTTAGGGTTGATTTTCTCGTAATAGAAGAGGAGTGGTTTGAGCTATAACTTTCATTGGCGCTTGACAGCCTACATTGTTGATTCTTAGAACTTGAGCTCCTTTGTGCGAATATGGGACGATTTAAAGCGTTGGAGGAGGGATCGGTGTCCGTATCGTCGGGCTCGCGTTCACTGATATGTTGTAAAGTGTTTTGAGATGCTTGTTGCATGATCGAGGAGCGCAGACCTTCCGTCGATGCATTGGAATTGCCTTCAGAGTATCGACCATCAGTACCTTGTCGTGGCGTTTTAGAGCGGCAACACGATATTGGCACATTACCCATGATTATTGTTTAGGATCGTCAATGGGTAGGATTGTGACAAACCTCCAAATCGTTGTTCGCAGAGATAGAGAAGATTGATGTGTTGCTGACGGGTTGGTGAACAATGTGACATGTGTTGATGCAGTGATACGGTAGAGGGAATCATCCGAATGTGCTTGCTGAGGACCTGCACATTGCGTTCGCTGGGCTTAATTCATTGACAATTTTAATAGCATAAATCGTCGCTGCAAATTTCTTATTTATTCAACCTGTATTTGTTTTGATGTCATTCAGGGAGGAAATTTCTCAGACAATAGCAACAGGTAGAGCAGTCGAATGCGATTTATGGCCAAATGATTGCAAAATAAAGTGCTCCTCTCCCCAAAACCACAACCTAGACGGGGCGTTGATTCTCGGTCGTCTTTTAAGGGACGACGAATCTGATCCACAGGCGTATACTCTCAATCAGGTCTAATGTAACAAAAATATTAGTTTCTGTGGTGGAGCTTGTTGATTCAGTGTCGCCTCGCCGAGTCGGCTTGATCGTGCGGCGCGCGGTGAGACGTGGAAGTGCGCGCAATGTGGTGGGAGTGCGGAAACAATGAACAGAGGCCCTCGTCAAGCGCTATGAAGGCAAGACTCGCTCATGAATAAGAAGAGGCAGGTGCCTACAGCGACACGAGTTGGTTAACAGGTTACAGCCGCTTGCATGCAAATCGACCGGAGCTTCCTCGAATGAAGTCTCCTGTTGGAGGGTAACTCCAGAGGCCTTTCGCGCCCACTGATGACGTCTAGTCTAACAAGAAAGCACGCACACTAGAAGACCTCAAGGAGGTACAACTTACATACCGTAATCTCGCATGTTTTGCGTGGTAATTGGACTCTCTAAAGATAGCCGAACTCACCTCGGACACGTATTCATTCTCTTTTTTTTATTGTATGAGGCTGCTTGTCTGAGCAACAGACCTAGTTTAATCGCGTTCTATCTCATCATCGTCCTCATTGTTGATCTGGTAGTATCTGAGTTCGTAGGTATCTTTTGATGACGATACGACACGCAACCAATCCCTAAGATTTTTTCTTGAGGTACTTTTTCGTAAGGTATTTCAAGTATCTCTTTGCTATCGGGATCTCGCTTTGAACATCAGCTATACTCGGTCTTTCGAATTTGAGATCGTCTCGGCTGCCCCGTGAACTTGTTCGACCGTATTACCTTTTCCTAGTACTTTCAAATAGGTCTCAAAAATCATTCAGCCTGCATGATCCCACCTTCGACAGGTCGGCTACTAGTCGATCTGGTATTGAGGTTGACATTCTTCTTCTTCTGACGGCCTGTTCGAACTGGCAGCTTGGCCCCTTCTTGTTCACCAATTTGTCCGCCATGACGAACTGCTTGATGGTAGTACCTTGGGGCTATCGAATAGATAGAGAACGATCCTGGTGTTGGATCCCATCAGAAAATCGTATATTAAGTTAGCAAAGTAACGACGAAGCACAGGAAATATATAAATATATCAATAGAAATATATTGTTAGCCTGATTGAGGATCAACCTCATAGCAAACTTATGTGACGCACATGGACACGGCACGCACATTCCCAGTTGCTGAGCATTGCCGATTGCACACAGAGCCACATAATTTTGTATTGGATCTCCGGATGAGAGGTGGCGCAGGCGCATTGTGCGTCGCGCGTTTATTTAAACAAGGCAGATTGGCCTCAGAATTGCCATAGTTTCAATAGATAACATATGATTAGTTGATAATTCAAACATTTCAATCGTTGCTTGCACTGAAGAGAGGTTCCACTTCACAAACACTACCAACAGCTTTGATGAATGCATGCCTAATAATGATCTGGCTACCCTGCTTGATATACTCTGGCCGTTTCGTAAGCTTCAAGCTGATCAAGAGATTCTCTTTCCCTGAGGACTCCAGCAAGAGTATGGTGCAAGTCTGCTTTACGTTTCCGATATAGACGGAAACCTGACTTCCACGAGTCAAACTTTGACGATCATTGCTGATATCTTGATTCTAAGCTTTGAATTTGATGCAGACAGAGAAGTTTTGTCGCCAATCAGGATCTACTTCTTTCATCACCATTCCTTTTCTAACAGCTATGTGATCAGTCAAGATTGCCATTGTGCATTTTTGTCCGGCTCGAGCGAAGTTGCAGGGGATCTTGTGCCTCTGGAGTGAGATAATCTTAACATTTGAGAACTCCCCCAGACCGTCGGGTCCGAGAAGCATCTCATCACCTGCACGTATGGTTCCCTCGGTAATAAGACCGCTCACAACAGTGCCAATCCCGGGTACCTCGAAGGTTTCGTCAACTTGAAGTTCTGAAGATTGATTGACAGCTCGATCCAAATCACGCGTGTTCAACCATGATGAAATGCCATTAAAGAAGGCGTACAGACCGTCGAGACCATTCCCAGTAACACATGAGGTGAAGAAGATGGGCAAGTAGTTTGGCTCGCCAAGCCTGGTCCCAGCGATGATCGCGTCATTCAATGTAACTATCTTGTGTGGCTCGATCATCGGGTTGATAGCTTGAAAGACTCTAACAATCTTCTCGTGACACACCTCCTGGTCTTCGACAGACGTTAGATCAGTTTTGTTGATCACTATGGCCAATGACTTTTCAATTCCTAGAGCGAGAGAGATATGATCAACAATCACATTTGTTATATTCGACATGGCACTCACTACAATCAACACCAGGTTGGGTGAATGACTACCAAGACCGAATAGTGTGGTACTCAAGTATCTTTGGTGGCCGGCTAAATCAATCAAAGTGACTATGCGCGATGAAGACTCGATTATTTCCTCTGTAGTCAGGCAGTTGCTGTATGTCAACGGCTGACCGTGAGAGTTGAAGCCGAAAATCTCTTGACTAATGCTTGAGGTATGACCGGATCTTACTTCGTGTCTGTGTCTGAACAGATTTAACCTGGAACTTCCTCTGCCATTATCATATTGACCATGACTCAGGACCCCAAGTAGAGATGATTTGCCGCTATCAGTAGGTCCCAGGACCGCTACCCGTAACTCTTCGGAAATGTCATGCGCTTTCCGTTTGACCAACACCTGTATCACTTTTCTCACGGCTGCCCGCTTTTGATTCTTTGATGAGTACTTCCTATTCTTTGCATCGCTGGTGCAAGCTTCGGAGCGCTGAGTCAGATTCTCCTTGCATTGTTTTTCATGTGACGCTCTGTTCTTCATAGACTTGCTCCCTCTTGATCTCATAACGTTCTCTATGTCGACCTCGGTTCTGGCTTCTGGTTCAACTATGCGCTCTTTAACTACGGTCATGGATGCTCCTATCTTGGAAGACATCCGTTCAAGTGTCTGGAGAGATAACCTAAGCTCGTCTGCTGTGAGGCCGACAAATTGTCCATTGTCCTTGACGCCTAGATATAGGATTGCCTCACCGTTGCCCTCACGTATGCGCCATTTGAGTTGTGTGACCAGATGCTCGACTCTATCCGGAGTCGGATCTGTGAGCCTCAATTTATACTCTATGTTACCATACTCATTTTCTGGTTCAAGACGAGACGTTTCAATTTGACCTCTGAGTGTGTTCGTCTGATTATGCAAAGCAAACGGTGTGCAATAGTGCTCGTCGTTGCTTGAGAACAGACTCATCTTGTGCCGTATGGCCAGTACTCAAGATGCACGTGGCTCTTTTTCTTTGTCGATAGGTACTATTAAATTAGTTTTTTTTGTGTTTGCACCTTTAATGATGTTTTTCTTTTGTGGCGTATAGTATTGCTTATGTTCCTATCTGAGGTCTGTTTTATTCCGATTTGCACGGAACGAGTTTACTGCGAAGGTAATCAACGGAGGTATTCTGAACTCCTCTTTATGATTGAGAACTCTCATTGGATGGGACAGCATTAAATTGATTTTTGTCTATAGACAAGCTTTGTAATTGAAAGTTAATGTAGATCAATGAGGCGGCAATCAAAGGTTGACCAATGGGGTATTGTGTCGGAGCTATATAGCCTGCGACAGACTGCGAGACTACTCTGTGTCAGCTATCCAGCTGGTTTTGGAGGTAGTTATTGAGTGTCAAGTTGAGCAACCAGCAATATTCACACCAATCGGTGGGAGAGGTTGAACGAAAACTGTATGGCCGCCGGACTCTTCAATATCGAGACTGTTTGTTGTTGTCCTGTCGGTGGAAGTTCTACGCACAAAACATATCCAGAAAGTCTTGCAAGAGTAAATAAAAAGCTGATTTTCGACTTGCAATGGTGCAGTGTTGTTCTTTGTGGAGTTGACTAAATGTCAAAGGTTGTGGGCATACAATTGTAGCTTAGGGAGAGAGTGAGATATAAAGAACACAATCTGAACTAGCAGGATTCATGTGCGTAGCCAAGCAATCAGGGCCATTAAGAGCTGCGCGCGCGACTAAGACTGCGACCAAGGGAAAAATAGACTTTCAATAGCCAAGCTTGGCCAGCCCACAGGAGCGCTGAAGTTTATCTATCACCCAGCCCAAGGGTGCGTCTAGACAGCACTCGTACCGAGAGTCTGGCGAAAGCTTGTCTCTACTGCTAACCGATCACCCTCGTCGCCCTCGCTCTCGCCAGGAGCTACAGCTGATCGCTCGTCCGGCAGTCTGACACATGCATGAGAGCTCGCAGTGGTGGCCTTTGTGCCTCAAATCCGACAGGTGAATCATCGGACCCACTGCCTTCTGCACCCGGGCGCAAGCGCACTCTTGTTGGGGTATCGCTCGAGTGTCATTGACATCGGAGAGTCGAGGCTCGGAGTGGGCAACTCCTCGTGGAGGCTCGGAAATCCACCGAACAGGGCCCTCCATCTGCGGGCGACAACTAGTTAGACAGTTGGCACGAGTATGCTATGCACATTGGTTGGAGGCTGATTCGAGATGAGATTCAGATGGCTCGGTGAAGTGAGGGGATAGAGCCTCAGAGCAAGTATCTATCACGGGTGACCCAGAGAACCTCTGATTGCAAAAGGACCGCGACAGACTTGAGACCGGTAGATTAAGCGGAGTTGCTGGTGCTCTGTTATTGTTGCGATGTATGACACGATCAAAGCTGTGGCTCTGGCACGGAAGATATCTAGATGGACACAAGAGTGTCCGAATTGAGGCTTAGGATTCCTGGAACGTGATGGCGCCCGAACAACGCCAGCTGGTGAGGGTTATTTGTCGGACGTCCAGCATCGAGTCTCGCCGATGAGCTCAGGTGCGAGTGGAACTCGGACTCAGACTTGGACTCAGATTGGTGGATGCGATGGCCACCTTGCGAGGCCGGAGCCAAGTTAACAAAAGAGGGTCACCGGCTGGGTGAGGAAGAGCGGCCGAGCAAGCGAGCGAGCAGACAAGCCGAGTGGAGCCGGCCAGTCGAGTCGGGCCGAGAGAGCAAGGCAAATGCGCTCTCGATCGAGCAAACGAGCGAGGCCGTAGCCAAGTGAACGGGCCGCTCCAGTCGGCCAAGCGGACAGGCGCACAACACACAAACAGAGCAAACGATGGTCGCCAGACTAAGGCAGCCAGCGGTCCAAATGTGCGTGCGAGTGTGTGCGTCCATCTGTCAGCCTGTGAGCTCGAGTGCGTGCGTCTGTGTGTCCGTGTTGTCTTGTGTTGTGTTATGTTGTGTAGCTCTGGCGGGGCTCACAAAGGAGCGGCCAGCGCGCAGTTCGGGCGGCTTGAATGTGTGTGCGTTGGTCGGCCGCCACGAGTGATGCAGCCGCAACTCCTGTGTTCGCGCTGACTGAGCCAAAAATAATGGCCCTAAGTAGCGTGGATCGCCCGTAGGCTGAGTTGTCGCGAACTTGGACGCTGGCGTCGCCTTCTTCGCGCAATGGCGCATACTCTCCGAGTCGCACCGACGACAACGACGGCGACGGCGCCAGCAGTCCTGATTTCCCAGCTCGGACATTGGTCAATATGCACAAAGAACGGGGAGCCGTATGATGAGACAGCCTGTGAGGGAATCAATACACAAATTAAAAACACCACCGGTTCGACCAGACAGACTGTCGTCTTGTTTGCTGTCTTCCTCGTCCCAGTCGTCGCCATCGCGTCTACCCCATCCCTGTGCCCTGGTTCCTCCCGTCGTGAGCTCTCAATTCTATTGCCCATCTCCTTCCACACGATAGTTACCTGGCTCACCAGCCAACAACATCCCCACTTCCACTACTACTACCACTACTTCCACTCCTACTTCAACTACTGACAGCAACAGCACGAACAACCACCATTGCCAACAATAGCATATTACTCTACGAACAATTACCCCCCTGAACATACAGAAACAATCTGGCCTCCATTCGCCTGCCTTCGACACTATTGCATCTCTTTCACTCCAAGAGGCCACTCTAGGCGGTGGCCAAAACCTCCGTAACAATTTCTTCCTCGACTCAATCACCGCCATCATCCCCCTCCACATCCTCGTCCGTGGTCATCACTAGCCTTGCAAACAATATGGACTGCGATGTCGATCTTACTATTCCAGCTCACAGAGTTCTCGAGAATCAAGACTTATGCACCCATTTAACTGCCCACGAAAAGAAGGAGATTGTCAACTACCCAAAGATATATTTTATAGGCAAAAAAGGAATCAAGAAACGAACCCCGCAGACTGCCACAACCTATCATGGACCGGAAGGGCTCAACACTAAGGTCTACGGTTTTGATGACAATAATGGCTCATACATACCCGTCCTCAACGACCACATTGCCTATCGCTACGAGGTGCTCAAGATCATCGGCAAGGGCACCTTTGGTGTCGTCTTGCAAGCCTATGATCATAAAACTAGCCAAAGCGTTGCGCTCAAAGTCATAAGGAACCAGGCTAGGTTTCACTCGCAAGCCATAGAGGAAATCAAGATACTGACCACACTGTTAGAAAACGACCCAGGAGATAGATTCAATGTAGTTCACATGTACGAGAACTTCATGTTCCGTAATCACCCCTGCATTGTGTTCGAACTACTCAGCTTGAATCTATTTGAATTGATCAAAAAGAACTCATTCATTGGGTTCACTCTATCACTGATAAAACGTTTCACATTCGCCATTGTGAAATGTCTCTATGCATTAAGCAAATTTCATATTATACATTGCGATCTAAAACCGGAGAATATACTACTCAAGCAACAAAATCGGAGCGGAATCAAAGTGATCGATTTTGGATCTTCATGTTTCAAAGACAAGAGAGTGCATACTTATATACAATCAAGATATTATCGCTCGCCTGAGGTGATATTATGTGCTAAATACGGACCACAAATTGATATGTGGTCATTAGGATGCATATTAGCTGAATTATATCAAGGCCGTCCCCTGTTGGATGGTGATAACGAGAGCGACCAACTGGCATGCATGATGGAACTCCTTGATGTTCCGCCTGACAATTTTCTCGACAAATGCAAAGCTTCTAAACTAAGGCATTTCTTTGATAGATCCGGCAATCCCATATACTGTGCTAGGTACTACCAAGGCCAGTACAGGGCTGAAAATGGTAAATCTCCCACTGGTAAAGTTCGAGATTCACCCGGAAGTAGGCAACTGTTGCCGACCTGTAAAGATGCCAATTTCAAGGACTTCATAAGACAATGTCTCGTTTGGGACCCGAGCGAGAGGATGACGCCCGAATTAGCTCTGAAACACCCCTGGCTATGTAGGTAGCATGACATCTATTGATAGAAAATTACAATCAACTTTACTGATACGATCAACTACTCATGAATTCATCAATATATACACCAATATATATATATATATACATATATATATATCGCGAACTGCTAATCGGTTTTGGTTGCAGTTCCAAGAACAAACCAAACACTGTCCAAATAGAAAATTTATTTAACAATAAATCTAAAAGGTTGATACATAGAATGTTAGTTAGACGCAATTTTGTATAGAAACGATTAGAGGGTGTGATGTGCTTCTGCATGGGTCGAGGAATGTCTCCGCCGCCTGGAATATGCTCTGCGCAGACTCAAAACCACGAGTTGACTCGCTCTTGCAATGCGTGCTCCAAGTCCTAAAATAAATGCAATCCGACTAGAATGGACCAATACAACTAATTTCGGTGATCATTACTCTATTTCTACTCTTTGTCCTTAGCTACCAACTATAGTCTCTGCCTGTGCAACTAGATTTGACCTCATAAACCAACAACAGGACCAGTAAGTATGGAGGATCTAGTGCTACAATCTGAGAGGCTCGCCATGGAGATAGATCGTGACTTGGAGATGCCACGAATCAAACGAAATCTGAGCCAAATCTTGAGTGCAGGTAATCAATTATGGAACAGAACTGTAAGCACGTCGGCCAACCGAGATGCATCAGAAGTCCGCGCCTCAGTGCTCTTGGGTGCTCGCGGTTATGACTATCAGAAAGTATCTAGAAACCTTGACTCTCTTGTCTCTCGGGGACTCAAACAACACGTCGGACAGACTACGCAACCGATGCCGCGTGATATAAAAGGCTTCGTAAGCTGTGAAAGAGAAAGCTGCATTCTGAAAATCATCGAAGAGACCAAAAGCTGCATCCAGTCTCAAGTCGAGAAGCTGTATTGGGATAGCGTACAAGGATCCTGGAAGGAACAGAAATTAGACCTTCTGAACACAATAAGCTCAGTTGATCTCAAGGGTGATTCCAAAGATCATAACACAGATCTCACACGTGCCACAGGAATGACTGATCTGACGAGAGTGACAGGTTTGTCAGGCGGTATAACAAATCTCACACAATGTTCTTTCGACCAAGCAAATCCAGAGGTCGTAACGAAGGTTGCTCTTGACTGTGAACAGAACGGTCAATTTGAGGAAGCAATCAAGCTCTATGATTCAATCTCAGAACATGAGAAAGTTTTACAGATACTGACAATGCTGTTGAGTGAGGTGGTACCCAAAGCTGCGAGTGATTGCGAGCGCAGCAAACTAGAGGATATTGCCATCAAGATTGCAAACAAATACTCTGGACCACAAGTTGATCTACCCCCAGCCATTGCCGGAACATTCTACCTTCTATTGGACCTCATGACATTCTTCAATTACTATCACCTAAACCAGTATAGCGAAGCTCTAGACACTATTTACAAGCTCAAAATCTTACCGTCCGCTCCGAGCGAAGTAGAGGTCAAGTCGCGTCAGTTTAACAGATACCCCGAAGAGATCCGCTGCAATATTGCTGAGATTCTTATTGCGACGATGAATATACTATACGCATCTTACAGGGAAATGCCAGACACAAATTTAAAAGAGAAGGCAAAAGCTCTTATCACCTATTCGGGTATGATTGATTACAGGCTGCCGAGCGACACGATAGCGCGTATGATAGAATTGGAGGTCTTAATAAACTGATCTGATATACACACAAAAGTAACCATCCAATACTCTTTTGCACATGAATCTGTGTAATTAGTTTGTTATATCCTTAAGTCACAATGAGCATAGTTCTCGCTAAAACCAGGAGACATAAATTAGCTTTACTTCTGTCTCTTGTCTATTCAGCGAAGCGACGTGCGACCAATGTTTGCCGCGTGCGCCATCGTCTCTAGGAACTGTGTGCCATACTTGATCATGGCACTCGCTAGGCTCCAGTCTTCACAGTCTTTGCTTCCATCCTCAAGGGTGATGGTCGGTATTTGCTTTCTTTGAACACATCTCAAGTATTCTTTAAGTATTAGTTTTTCACTTTATATTAGACAAGAGGGTATTTCCTCAAGAATTGTATACGCCAGTTGAAATCATATTGAGATGTGAAAGTGTTGCCCGTGGAACTGTACAATCAAGTCTTTCAGATTGTGATTGAAGACCTCCAGATCGCTTGGGGCACGAGTGGTCAATCATAGAAGTGACTATCGTATGAGTCATTTCTCTGAACAATCAGTCCGCGGTTGATTGGTAAAGCTGAGATGGCGCCAAGATCCGTAACATAGTTCTCCTTCGCTACAAATGTTGGCTTCCCCCGGGAACGTCAATCCAAGTCTTTCATCGATGTGCATCTACAGTATGTAACAAACAACTCTTTCAGAACCACAGTCTTTCAATTTCAAGTCTTTCAACTTCAAGTCTTTCATCATCAAGTCTTTCATCTTTAAAAGAATTATTCATCTTGTCCTAACTATGGAGGTCTGGCTTAAGCCGTTGGTCCAAATTGCCAAACAAGGCCAAAATTTGTTGTCCAATAACATCCCACGACCTGGACTAGCGAACAGTCTGAGAAATCAGTGTCATGATGAGATCTATATCAATCAGATGAGAGGAGTCGACGCGCAGGATGTTAAATCGGTGAAACGGCAACAGAGCCAAATATCGACCATCGACGTCAATCAGGGCGAGACGGAGTTTGGGGGCACCAAGCAGGTGGAGTCGCAAGAGTACGTGGACGAAGACGGCGACATCGAGGGCATGGGTCACGGACAAAAGATATCAGACTGGCAGGCGGGCTGGAATGTAACCAACGCTATTCAGGGGATGTCGCTAGTGAGTCTGCCCTATGCGGTTCTTCACGGCGGTTACTTTGGTTTGTTTTCGCTGGTCCTTGTGGCTTACATCTGCTGTCACACAGGTAAGATTCTGGTCGACTGTCTCTATGAGCGCGACGAGAAGACTGGCAAGATCATGCGCGTGCGTGAGAGCTATGTGGAGATCGCACAGGTTTGCTTTGGACCGAAATTCGGTGGCAAGATCATCAACGCGGCCCAGGTGATCGAGCTCCTGATGACCTGTATCCTCTACGTGGTACTCTGCGGAGACCTCATGATCGGCACCTTCCCCGACAGTATCATCGACATGCGGGCCTGGATGATGTTGTGCAGCATCACACTCATCCCCTGCGCACTCCTCAAGAACCTCCACTCGGTCAGCACGCTCAGTTTGTGGTGCACAATCATCCACTTTGTCATCAATGCCGTCATATTCGCCTACTGCTTCCTCCAAATCGGCGATTGGAACTGGGACCGAGTCACTTTCAGTCTGGACCCGTCGACGTTTCCGGTCTGTCTGGGCATTGTTGTGTTCAGCTACACGTCGCAGATATTCTTGCCCAGTCTCGAGGGCAACATGAGGGAGCCGCGCAAGTTCGACGACATGCTCGACTGGAGCCACATCGCAGCCGCCATTTGCAAGTTCGTGTTCGCCTATGTCGGTTTCCTTACCTTCGGCGACGCCACACAGGAAGTGATCACCAACAACCTGCCGACGCGCGGCTTCAAGGCTCTAGTCAACCTGACACTCGTGGTCAAGGCCCTGCTCTCCTATCCGCTGCCCTACTACGCGGCCGCGCACCTGCTAGAGATTTGCTTCTTCAAGCGTCGGCCCACCGAAGCGAGCCCGCAAGGCGAGGGTCCTCAGCCATTCACCTCCATGTGGACCAGAGACGGCGAGTATCGCGTCTGGGCGGTGGCACTACGAGTCACGCTGGTCATGCTGACCATGTTCGCCGCCACTTCAATCCCCCACTTTGCACTCCTTCTGGGTTTTATCGGCAGCTTCACGGGCACCATGTTGTCCTTCGTCTGGCCCTGCTACTTTCACATGTACTTGCGCTGGAATGAGCTAGACAATCGCACGATCGCCTGCGAGGTGGGTATCATCTGTCTGGGTGTCTTCTTCGGGCTTACCGGAATGTACAGCAGCTTTACGGGCCTGCTGGAGGTCGGCATGGTCGAGACCGTGACCGCGGGCATCGTTGCCGGCGACGAGTTCAACTCTATGTAGTTCAACGGGAGCTCAAGTTCACTCTTGATCTTGCGCGAATAGTTCATGAGAGTTCGCCCAGCAAATCTAGGAATCTCAGTTCTCAGGTAGTACATTTCTGTTCCATAAAGTTTGCCCCGGTTTCAGGCCGAGATCCTCCTTTATTTGCGCGCGTCATCGAGGGTCGAGTTAACGGAGTCCGCTCGTATGATCATCTCAGTAGACATTGAATACCAAGTCGGCCGATGATTGTTTTCTCACATTTCAATGGGTTTCTGCGAGCGTCTTCAGTACGGCAGTGATTCTGATTCCAGCCACTAAATCATGACGGTATTTAGCTACTGACATCCTAATCGGTATAGTTCTAAAGAAATCTATGAGCTTATAAGCTTACCATCCGCGACAAGCAAGGTTTAGTTTCAGTCGCGTTCACGGATACCTGACGTGATCAGCTGCAATGTGGCTGAGATTCTCATTGCTATGAAGAATAAGCCATAGGCATTAGACATAGAAATGACGGATGTGAAGCTAAAATGATGGCAGAGGCTCCGATTACTTATTAGGCTATGATTAGAGACTGCAAAGTGATATCATTGGCCAGAAATGAGGTTATGAACAGGATTAAGTAGTAAAACTATCGATCCAGAACTTTTTGCAAAAGTCTATATTCTGTTGATACAACTCCAGCATAGTCTTCTTTGCAACCAGGAAACATAGAACCTGGGACATGGTTGTATTCCACTACCACGAACCAAATTAGAGGCTCTAACATATACAGTCGGCAAGATTAGTAGCACTCAATCATACCAAAACTCGTCCGGATGGTGAAGGCTGATTCAATTGAGATTATGATTTTTGAAGTCATCAAGATCGATTGTTGAACTTGGAGATTTCGCTTAGTTAATTATTCTACGCCCATGCAGCTTCTATTAGTCTGACGTTGAGATGTTTCTCTTTCGACATCTCGCACAGTCATCAAAGCTCTTTTCGCCTGATGATATAAGAGGGCTCTTTTTTGCGAGCGACTGATTTCAAAATCTATAGCTTAGTGAATGAGCCATCGCTCTCTCAACAATGAATAGACGCGCTGTCGATTGTCAGATTTGTACATAGATCAGAAAAGACGAACAAGAACAATGATAAGACAACAAGCAATGTGAGGCGGTGGAAGGTCTTGAGAAAGTAAACATGCTTTTGAGACACCAGTCTACTTGTATTGCTACTGTTGAGACGCGCCGCAATCTCAGAGTCGTCAATCAGTAAGTAGCCGATATCGAGAACTGGCGGCGCCTGTGCCTTTATGTTTGCCAGCTGTGCCGAGGCGAGGCTGTCAACGTCGTCTTGATCTCTCAAAATGTCGCCAACTTGTCGTCGAGCCATTCGCGCTCTTGGACTTATAACTGCGCCCCGGCGCCTGGATCATCAAGGATCTGGCCCAAGATTAAAAACGACAAGCTAGTAAATTATGCCCTCAACAACCCTAGTCCCAGACCTCTTGACTGCCGGCGACCCCACGGCGT
>SNVD02008194.1:0-33691 GCA_013180625.2 Boswellia sacra | reverse complement strand
TCAAAACCATTTTCATCACAAAGATTTTCAAATGCAACATTGTCTACTTCACCACCATGATCACTCCTAATGGACACAATAGAATACCCTGTTTGATTTTGGACTCTTTTTGCAAATTTTGAAAAAGCTTGTATGGCCTCATTTTTAGTTTTCAAGAATGATACCCAAGTGAATCTTGAATAATCATCCACAATAACAAAAACATAATACTTTCCACCAAGGCTTTGAGTTCTT
Source organism: Boswellia sacra (assembly GCA_013180625.2). Taxonomy (NCBI): domain Eukaryota; kingdom Viridiplantae; phylum Streptophyta; class Magnoliopsida; order Sapindales; family Burseraceae; genus Boswellia; species Boswellia sacra. The sequence goes on along the minus strand of SNVD02008194.1, from coordinate 33,457 downwards.
GATGGTCCAAATAAATCCAAATGAAGTAATTGTAGAGGTTTATTTGTTGAAATAAATTTCTTTTGTTTAAAAGAAGTTCTCACTTGTTTTCCAAATTGACAAGCATCACAAATCTTATCCTTTTCAAATGTTATTTTTGGAAGACCATCAACTAAATCATTTTTAGAAATTTTTGAAATTGTGTCCATGCTAGCATGACCTAACCTTCTATGCCATAACCAAGCATCATGATTAACAATGAAACAATTTTCTACATGATCATCAATATCAATTGTATAAATATTACCACATCTATTACCAATAAATAATATCTTATCATTACTAACATTCTTAATGACACATTTATTAGGCTCAAAAGCAACAAAATATCCTTTATCACACAATTGACTAATGCTAATCAAATCATGTTTCAAACCATTACCAAGAAAAACATTTTCAATAATAGGTGAAGAAGGGTTACCAATATCACCATGTCCGATTACCCTTCCTTTGGCATTATCACCGAAGGTCACAAATCCTCCTTTCTTCATGATTAATCTTGAGAATTTGGAGGCATCTCCGGTCATATGCCTTGAGCATCCACTATCTAAGTACCACTTGTGTTTGCCACTTTGTCTCTACAATCAACATTCAAGGAGTAACTTTTTGGTACCAAAAAGTTCTTGGGTCCTTGGGGGTTAGTTATGGTACTTTTTGGAACCCATATTTGTTTCAACTTAGGATTTCTCTTAATATAGCAAGAATGCACTTTGTGTTCTTTTCTTCCACAATAAGTACATGAATGATTAGGATTATTTCTAGAAGATGCATGAACAAAATAGTTTTTAAAATAGTTTTGAGTTTTATGAGTTTTATATCCTAACCCTCTTTTATCAAAAACACACCTTTGGTTTTGTAAAATAGAATTCAAATTTTTTGTGCCTTTTGTAAAACTATCAACAATATTTCTTAAGTCATTATTTTTCTTTTTCAAAATAACATTTTGTTTCTCCAATTTATCAAAATCCATTTGTTTTAAAATATCATTTTCAGTTTTTAATAAATGTATTTGACTTTCCAAACTTTCAAAATATTTTTGCTTTAAAATTTCATTTTCATTTTCTAAGCTTCATTTATTTCTACCACCTCTTCTAATTGAGATAACATGATTTTTGACTTCTTTTTGAAAGCATTAATTTTTGAATTTTGCTTATCAACTTGCACATGTAAATTTTGGAATGCTTCAAGTAATTCATCGTATGAAAGCTTAGGATCATGGTTTAGAATACTTATCTCATTTTCTCTTAAAGCCATGAAGCACATGTTTGCCACATCGCAATCTTCTTCTTCATTCTCCTTCAAGATGATGTCATGAGTAATGAGAGAACCCATAAGTTCTTCTAATGGTAGTTTGGTGAGGTCCTTTGCTTCTTGAATTGCCGTCACCTTTGGCTCCAAGATTTTGGTAGACACCTAAGAATCTTTCTCACCATTTCAACATTAGAATAAGATTTACCAAGAGATTTCAAACTATTAATAATATCCGTAAATCTAGTAAATATTTCAGAAATTTATTCATCCGATTTCATCTTAAAAAGCTCATAACTATGAACTAGCATACTAATTTTGGATTCTTTAACTTTACTAGTTCCTTCATAAGTTACTTCAAGTGTGTGCCATATTTCTTGTGCCGTAGAACAAGTAGATATTCTATTAAACTCATTTCTATCTAGAGCACAATATAACACATTCATAGCTTGAGCATTCAAACTCAATTTCTTTTTATCATCTTCACTAAACTCTTTAGGTTCTTTAAGCATGCATTCCCCATTTTCAATTTTGGTAGGAACGAAAGGTCCTTCCAAAACAATAGACCACAAATCATAATCAAAAGATTTCAAGAAAATACTCATTCTAGTTTTCCAATAAGAGTAATCACTTCCATTAAAAAATGGAGGTCTAGAGATAGAAAGTCCCTCAACATATGAAGTTGAATTTAAAGTTGTCATAGCTCAAAAATCGATTAAGATTTAAAAAATTGAGCAACCTTGCTCTGATACCACTTGTTGACCCAGTTATGGCAACCCAAGAGGGGGGGTGAATTGGGTTTTTATTTATCAAAATGGATTTAGAAAACTTTTCTTGAAAGATCAAAATTAGTTCACTCTTTCTTTGAGAATAAAGGTGAAGAAGATGAAATTAGAAGTTATTAAAGATGCAATCAAGAGAATATAATAATGAACAATCACAAGTGCAAGTAAATATAAAGAGATAGGGATAGAGAGAGTACAAACTCAATTTACGTGGTTCGGCAAACCTTGTCTACGTCCACGGGCTCCTAGCTCCACGAGCTAAGCTTTCCACTAAGTTGTAGAAATCTTTCCAACTTGTTTTTATGAAGCAAGCCTCAACAAGGACCTTTTCTTTGCGCTCTTGATGAACACCTGACACCAAGGTTCTTCTTGATGAACAACCTGCACCAAGGCAACTCCTTCAACTGTTGATGGAGGCACGACACCAAGGTTCTTCTTGATGAGCAACTCCTCACCAAGCCAATCTCGTTTCGTCTACTCTTAGTGTGACGACCATCCAAGAGTTCTTCTTGATGAACAACCTCACCAAGGCAACTTTCTTCAACTCTTGATAACACCACACCAAGAGTTCTTCTTGATGAAAAACCTCACCAAGGAACGAGTTCTCTCAAGGATAACTTTTATCCTTTACAAGAAGATCTCACTCTCACCACAATACAAGAACACAGAAAATTTTTACAACAAAAGTACAACTCTCTTCAAAGAGTAGATAAAGAATATAAAAGCTCTCTAGACTTGATATTTCTCTTGTTTTTTTTGCTTGATAAAATGCTTCTCTTCACTTGCTGAATGCATGGAAGAAGGGCTCCTTTTATAGGCAAATAGGATGAACTTAATCAAGTGAAGACACCATCTTCAAATTTTCTGCCCACCATAAAAACCGTAATCTTGTCTGCCATTTTTGTCAATGTTCCGTTTGAAATTTGAAAATCTAAAAAACATGAAAGCTTTGCATATTTGAATAAGCTTTCCAACGCATTAAGAATCAAGTCATTTGTATATCTGTAGCTCAAGATATAGCCAAAATACCATTCGGTGCTCATGTGACTTGATTTTTCTTTCTTGTGTCAGTCCACCAAATTTAATGATAATTCTTTCAGCCTTCCGTTTGAAATTTGAATTTCTTCAAAACATAAAAGATCTGCATATTTGAATAAGCTTTCCAAAACATTAAGAATCAAAGAATTTTGATATCTCTATCTTAAGATATGGCCAAAACACCATTCGGTGCTCATGTGAGTTGATTTTTCTTCTCTGTGTCAGTCCACTAAATTGCATGTCAATTATGCCGACCTTCTGTTTGAAATTTGAATTTTTTCAAAACATATGAAATGTTCTTCATTAAGTCATCTTTCCAATGCCATAAGAATCAAGTCATTTTGATTTTTCTAGCTCAAGATATGTCCAAAGGAGTATTCGGTGCTCATGTCAGCTGCTTCCATTTGTCTTTCAATTTGCATGATGATTTGGACAACCTTGCACTTGAAATTTGAATTTCTTTAAAACATATGAAATGTTATAAATTGAGTAAGCTTTCTAAAGGCTCAAGAATCACATCATTTGGATATTTGTATAGATATATATAACCAATTGATTGAACATTGCTCATGTGTCACATTCCTTGAGTCAATCCTTGTTCTTAAACTTTGGTGCCTTTAACATGTAGTCTTCTCCTTAGCTTCAACACTTCATTTTAATAAGCCTCTTCTTGATTTTAAAATTATTTCAATGATCTTACTCTTGCACATAAATAAACATTTTAGTAAATCTCAATTAATCAATGTGTATTGTTATCATCAAAATTATCATGTAGCCTTAGGGCTAACAATCTCCCCCTTTTTGATGATGACAAACCATTGATTGCTTTTAAAATAATATCTAAAATCAAGAATGAAAATGAAATCAAGAATAAACAAAAAGAGAGCAATTGTTATAAATACAAGCAATCCAACCATTTCTCCCCCTTTTGTTATCATCAAAAAGATGTAATCAAATTAATTACTCCCCCTAAATATATTCTCCCCCTTAACATATGCTATCATATTAAAGCAAAATTAAGACATATCCCACATGCCTAATTCTCTTCTAATTATGCTAAATCTATCTTGACTAAGGGGTTTAGTAAATATATCAGCTAATTGTTTATCGGTGGGAACAAATTCTAAAGAAATATTACCTTTTTGCAAATGATCTCTAATAAAATGATGTCTAATCTCTATATGCTTAGTCCTAGAGTGTTGTATTGGATTTATTTGAAATGTGGATGGTCACCTTTTAATTAGTCATATTTGATTGGGTCAAGCTGATCAAATACTACACCATTAATCTTTTAATAATTTGTTTTCATCCAAAGCAGATTTTCGTGGTCAACAACAACTTCCTATGGCAATAACTCGGCTTCCGCGGTTGATAAGGCAACAGAATTTTGTTTTCTACTAAATCATGAGACTAATGCATGTCTAGAAAATGGCAAGAGCCACTAGTGCTCTTTCTATCAAGAAGACTTCCAGCAAAGTCCGCATCCGAATAACTAATTAGATCAAAATTATCACACTTAGGATACCAAAGACCTAGATTTATGTTTCCAAGAAGATATCTAAATATCCTTTTGACAGCTTTAAGTGAGATTCCTTTGGACAAGATTGAAATCTAGCACACATACACACACTAAACATAATATCAGGTCTACTAGCAGTTAAATACAAAAGAGAGCCAATCATACCTCGATATTTTGTTACCTCAACATCTTTTCCTTTCTCATCTTTGTCTAGCTTGGTTAATGTACCCATAGGTGTGTTATATGTCCTTGAATTATCCATGCCAAACTTCTTAAAAAGATCTCTTGTGTATTTCGCTTGATTTATGAAGATCTCATCTATTGATTGCTTGATTTGAAGTCTAAGGAAGAAATTTAATTCTCCCATTACGCTCATTTCAAATTCTTGTTGCATGCACTTGGAAAATTCCTCACACGTAGAAACATTGTAGCATCAAATATAATATCATCACCATAGATTTGAACAATTAATAAATCATCATTTTTTGTTTTAACAAAAAGAGTAGTATCAACTTTTTTCATTTCGAAACCATTATCAATGAGAAATTTTCTCAATCTATCATACCATGCTCTTGGTGCTTGTTTCAAGCCATAAAGTGCCTTTTTGAGTTTGAAAACATGGTTTGGAAATCATGATTTTGAAAACCAAGAGGTTGCTCTACATATACTTCCTCCGTAATGTAACCATTTAAAAATGCACTTTTGACATCCATTTGATATAATGTAAAATTTTTATAACATGCAAATGCACACAACATTCTAATGGATTCTAATCTAGCAACCGGTGCAAAAGTTTCCTCATAATCCTAAACCTTCTTCTTGATTGTATCCTTGAGCAACAAGTCTAGCTTTGTTCCTATAACGTGGCCCATTTTCAATTCTACTTTATTTCTAAAAATCCTATTATATTGCCTATAATGAATGATATTTTGGTCTAGGGACTAATTCCCAAACTTGATTTCTCTCAAATTGGTTCAATTCTTCTTGCATAGCCAAAATCCAACTTTCGTTATTTTTGGCTTCTTTAAAAGTTTTTTGTTCAAATTGAGAGACAAATGCAAAATGATTACAAAAGTTCCTAAAAGAAGATCTAGTTCTCAGACCTTATGATGGTTCACCAATAATGAGGATCTTTAGGGTGAGCTTTTGCGTACCTCCATTCCTTTGGTAATTTTTGGAAAGAATTATTTACTTTCTCAAGCTTTTCTTGTTGAAGTTGTAATTCATTTTGGCTTTTTTCATCAAGCCTTGATTCCTTGATTTGCCTTTTTACCTCAACAATATCATAATCTAAATTCTTTGAAGAAATCACATTAGTTTCATCACATGCATAGATTCTTCAACAGCAAGAGTTTTTTTGATTCAAAACTCTATATGCTCACATATGGTTGGAGTAGCCCCAAAAATTCCAAACATCGGCTTTGCACTCAAATTATTTCCAAGGTTAATCCTTAGTGTTTAAAATAAACCACATTTACATCAAAACTTTAACACTCCAATGTTGGTTTTCTCTTTTCCAAAGTTCATAAGGAGTTTTCTTTTAAAGCTCTAACATGGACCTCTATTGATGATGAAAGCATGCGGTATGTAACGCTTCGCCCAAAAATATTTGCAATTATTTTCAACAACATGGCCCTAGCCATTTCTTTGATAGTCCCTATTTTTCCCTCAACACACCGTTTTTGTTCGTGGATTCTAGATGCGGGACCAATATGTTTCAAACCATTTTCATCACAAGATTTCAAAACGCGACATTGTCTCACTTCATCACCATGATCACTCCTAATGGACACAATAGGATACCCTTTTTGATTTTGGACTCTTTTTGCAAATTTTGAAAAAGCTTATGTGGCCTCATTTTTAGTTTTCAAGAATAACACCCAAGTGAATCTTGAATAATCATCCACAATACAAAAACATAATACTTTTCACCAAGGCTTTGAGTTCTTGATGGTCCAAATAAATCCAAATGAAGTAATTGTAGAGGTTTACTTGTTGAAATAAATTTCTTTTGTTTAAAAGAAGTTCTCACTTGTTTTCCAAATTGACAAGCATCACAAATCTTATCCTTTTCAAATTTTATTTTTGGAAGACCATCAACTAAATCATTTTTAGAAATTTTTTGAAAATGTGTCCATGCTAGCATGACCTAACCTATTCATATGCCACAAACTCAAAGATCTCATTAACAATGAAACAATTTTCTACATGATCATTAACATCAATATCAATTGTATAAATATTACCACATCTATTACCAACAAATAATTTCTTATTGTTACTAACATCCTTAATCACACATCTATTAGGCTCAAAAGTAACAAAATATCCCTTATCACACAATTGACTAATGCTAATCAAATCATGTTTTAAAACATGAACAAGCAAAACATCTTTAATAATAGGTGAAGAAGGGTTACCAATATCACCATGTCCGATTACCCTTCCTTTGGCATTATCACCGAAGGTCACATATCCTCCTTTCGTCATGATTAATCTTGAGAACTTGGAGGCATCTCCGGTCATTTGCCTTGAGCATCCACTATCTAAGTACCACTTGTGTTTGCCACTCCTTTGTCTCTACAATCAACATTCAAGGAGTAACTTTTTGGTACCCAAAAGTTCTTGGGTCCCTTTGGGGGTTAGTTTTATGTACTTTTTGGAACCCTATTTGTTTCAAATTAGGATTTCTTTTAATGGAGGCAAGAATGTCATATTGGTGTCCTTTTCTTCCACAATAAGTACATGAATGATTAGGATTATTCTAAAAAGATGCATGAGCAAAATAATTTTTAAAATACTTTTGATTTTTATGAGTTTTATATCCTAAACCTCTTTTATCAAAAACACACCTTTGGTTTTGTAACATAGAATTCAAATTTTTTGTGCTTTTTGTAAAACTATCAACAATATTTCTTAAGTCATTATTTTCCTTTTTCAAAATAACATTTTCTTTCTCTAATTTATCAAAATCCTTTTGTTTTAAAATCTCATTTTCAGTTTTTAATAAATGTATTTGATTTTCCAAACTTTCAAAATCTTTTTGCTTTAAAATTTCATTTTCATTTTCTAAAGCTTCATTTATTTCCACCAACTCTTCTAATTGAGATAACATGATTTTTGACTTCTTTTTGAAAGCATTGATTTTTGAGTTTTTCTTATCAATTTGCACATGTAAATTTTGGAATGCTTCAAGTAATTCATCATATGAAAGTTTAGGATCATAGTTTAGAATACTTACCTCATCGTCAATTAAAGCCATGAAGCACATGTTTGCCACTTCGCAATCTTCTTCTTCGGTGGAGCTAGCTTCACTATCATCCCAATTTGTGGCTTTCATTGCTTTGGATTTCTTTTTTTGACTTTTGAAGTAAGGACAATCCATCTTTACATGTCCCGGTTTCTTGCACTCATAGCAAATGACTTGATCATTTTTCTTATCTTGCTTTGAGCTTTGCCCTTTGTACTCCCTTCTAGAATTCTTCTTGAATCCTTGGTTTCTTCTAATCATCCTTTTTAGCTTTCTTGTGATGAATGCAAGATCCTTCATCATCTCCTTCAATCGTGACTCAATTCATCTTCTTTTGTTGAAGATTTGAAAGCGATATTTTTCTTTTTCTTGAAATCTTCTTCATTCTCCTTCAAGGTGATTTCATGAGTCATGAGAGAACCCATAAGTTCTTCTAAGGGTAGTTTGGTGAGGTCCTTTTTATGATTTGGAAGTCTTTTTTTGTTTTACCTTTGCTTCTTGAATTGGCCAGTCCCTTTGGCTCCCCAATGACATTTTTGGATTAGACACCTAAGTCTTTCTCCCATTTCACATTCGAATAGTTTACCAAGACATTTCTAAACTATTATAATTATCTCCGTAAATCTAGTAAACATTTCGAAATTGATTCATTCGATTTCATCTTAAAAAGCTCATAACTATGAACTAGCATACTAATTTTGGATTCTTTAACTTGACTAGTTCCTTCATGAGTTACTTCAAGTGTGTGCCATATTTCTTGTGCCGTAGAACAAGTAGATATTCTATTAAACTCATTTCTATCTAGAGCACAATACAACACATTCATAGCTTTAGCATTCAAACTCAATTTCTTTTTATCATCTTCACTAAACTCTTTAGGTTCTTTAAGCATGCATTCCCCATTTTCAATTTTGGTAGGAACAAAAGGTCCTTCCAAAACAATAGACCACAAATCATAATCAAAAGATTTCAAGAAAATACTCATTCTAGTTTTCCAATAAGAGTAATCACTTCCATTAAAAAATGGAGGTCTAGAGATAGAAAGTCCCTCAACATATGAAGTTGAATTAAAAGTTGCCATAGCTCAAAATCGGATTAAGATTTAAAAAAAAATGAGCAACCTTGCTCTGATACCACTTGTTGACCCAGGTATGGCAACCCAAGAGGGGGGGTGAATTGGGTTTTTATTTATCAAAACGGATTTAGAAAACTTTTCTTGAAAGATCAAAATTATTTCACTTTTTCTTTTGAGAATAAAGTGAAGAAGATGAAATAGAAGTTTATCTAAGATGCAATCAAAGATAGTAATAATAAATAATCTCAAGTGCAAGTAAATGTAAAGAGGATAGGGATAGAGAGAGTGCAAACTCAATTTACGTGGTTCGGCAAACCTTGCCTACGTCCACGGGCTCCTAGCTCCTCCACAAGCTAGGCTTTCCACTAAGTTGTAGAATACTTTACAACTTGCTTGATGAACAACTTCACCAAGACTTTTTCTTCAACTCTTGATAACACCACACCAAGAGTTCTTCTTGATGAACAACCTCACCAAGGAAAGAGTTCTCTCAAGGATATCTTTTATCCTTTACAAGAAGATCTCACTCTCACACAATATAAGAACAAAGAAAAGTTTTTACAACAAAAGTACAACTCTCTTCAAAGAGTAGATAAAGAATATAAAAGCTCTATAAACTTGATATTTCTCTTGGCTTTTTTGCTTGAATAAATGCTTCTCTTGCACTTGTTGAATGCATGGGAGAATGGCTCCTTTTATAGGCAAATGAGATGAACTTAATCAAGTGAAGACACCATCTCCAAATTTTCTGCCCACCATAAAAACCGTAATCTTGTCTGCCATTTTTGTCAATGTTCCGTTTGAAATTTGAAAATCTGTAAAACATAAAAGATCTGTACATTTGAATAAGCTTTCCAACGCATCAAGAATCAAGTTATTTGGATATCTGTAGCTCAAGATATGGCCAAAACACGATTCGGTGCTCATGTGAATTGATTTTTCCTCCATGTGTCAGTCCACCGACTTGAATGACAATTCTGTCAGTCTTCCGTTTGAAATTTGAATTTCTTCAAAACATAAAAGATCTTCATATTTGAATAATCTTTCCAAAACATTAAGATTCAAAGAATTTGGATATCTCTATCTTAAGATATGGCCAAAACACCATTCGGTGCTCATGTGAGTTGATTTTTCTTCTCTGTGTCAGTCCACCGAATTGCATGTCAATTATGTCGGCCTTCTGTTTGAAATTTGAATTTTTTCAAAACATATGAAATGTTCTTCATTAAGTCATCTTTCCAATGCCACAAGAATCAAGTCATTTTGATTTTTCTAGCTCAAGATATGTCCAAAGGAGTATTCGGTGCTCATGTCAGCTGCTTCCATTTGTCTTTCAACTTGCATGATGATTTGGACAACCTTGCACTTGAAATTTGAATTTCATTAAAACATATGAAATGTTATAAATTGAGTAAGCTTTCCAAAGGCTCAAGAATCACATCATTTGGATATTTGTAGAGATATATATGACCAATTGATTGAACATTGCTCATGTGTCACATTCCTTGAGTCAATCCTTGTTCTTAAACTTTGGTGCCTTTAACATGTAGTCTTCTCCTTAGCTTCAACACTTCATTTTAATAAGCCTCTTCTTGATTTTAAAATTATTTCAATGATCTTACTCTTGCACATAAATAAACATGTTAGTAAATCTCAATTAATCAATGTGTATTGTTATCATCAAAATTATCATGTAGCCTTAGGGCTAACACTTGTATATATAAAAGACATTAGGATTCCAAAGGGGGAGGATTTTTTTCTTTCATTTTGGTGATAGAAAAGGAGAGTCTTACGGCTAAAGGGAGAGAGAGAGATGAAGGAGAAGATGAAAAAGAGAAGGAAGAAAAAGAGAGGAAAAGAAGGGAAAAATCAAAGAGGTGTATAGGCTTTGGAAACCAAGTAGGGATTTTCTAACACTATACTTAAATTTTGTTATTTATTTTTGTTGTTATTAATTGATATGGGTTGCAATACATGTGATTTATTGTTAAATTGATTGTTTGTTGCTTGGATGATGAATCACTTGTGAAATTATGTGCTTATGAAGTGAAGGAGATGTTGTTCTTGATGGAAGTTGTGATTCATGTGACTGTTCTATGTTTTTTGAGCTACTGTATTTTTTTTTGGACTGTGATTTATATAATTTCTCTTTTGTTTAGGAAAATAGACATATGAAGCTTTAAATAGCACTGATTTCATTGAATTTGGATTTAAAATGAAATTTTGGTGAATTTTTGAAATTGGAGGTTGAAATCTGGGAATGATACGGTTCATCCGATAGATCTGAACATTTTCACAATTTTGTATCTTTTGAGACTGATATCTAATCTGACACGACTCGACACTACGTGTCGAGTGGATGGTGTCTCATCCGACACTCGATGTCTTCAAAAGTAGGCTGATATCGAGACTGATATCGAGTGTCAAGTGGCTGGTGTAAAGTGTCATATGCACGACTCGACATGTAAGTGTCGAGGGTCGTATGCACAACTCGACATGTAAGTATCGAGGGTCGAGTGTCGTATGCGTGACTCGACATGTAAGTGTCGAGGGTCGAGTGTCTGGTGTCGAGTGTCGTATGCACGACTCGACATGTAAGTATCGAGGGTCGAGTGTCTGGGTCGAGTGTCGTATGCACGACTCGACATGTAAGTGTCGAGTGTCGAGTGAAATTAAAGAACCGACCCGACTCGTAACCCTCTTGACAGGTCTGGATTTTTCATAAAAACTGTATTGCCTGGAGACTTATTTTAGAAATTATATTAAAAGGTTTATAAGTGTATGCATTGGACCTTGGATAGGCCGTTTTGAATATGGATCCAAGGAGAATGCGGATATGAACCCACAATGGGTTGGTTCAAGTGGTGAAGCGAGCCAGGATGGAGTTGGTACAGCACCAATGGTGAAGTCCTGGGTTCGCGTCTCCACAATGGCCTCCTCCATGATTTAAGTGGGAGACCGTGACAGTGGGTTGTGGTTGCGCTAGTCTCCTCCGAGGATTAGTCGTGGTGCGCGTAAGCTGGCCCGGACACCTCGGTTACAAAAAAAAAAAAGAATGCGGATATGAAACTCTTAGTGTTGGACCTTGGATAGGCCGTTTTGGATACAGATCCAAGGGGAACATGAATATAAACTCGATATGTTGGACTTTGGATGGGCTGTTTTGGATACGGATCCAAGGGGAACATGAATATAAACTCGATATATTGGACCTTGGATGGACTGTTTTGGATACGGATCCAAGGGGAACACAATTATAAACTTGAAATGTTAGACCTTGGATGGGCCGTTTGAATACGGGTATAAGGGAAACATTAGATGAAAATTTTGATTGTCAAGTGAATAAGTGATACCTTGATGTGTGAATAAGAATGATTGCTGGACTTATTATAATTGGTTGTGTAACTATGTAATTGAGTAGTTGTTTAAATGCTTATGATTTAGTATAATATTAGAATCTTTCCTACTGGGCTATATGCTCACCGCCCCCTCCTTCCATAGGTACACAAAAAGATATTCGTACTAGTGGTGTTCCAAAGCTTTCCTTGGGAGTCTGGCGTTTACATGCATGCGATGGTTTTGGGAAATGTTTTGACTAGCCTAAATCGTGATAGGAAATTTTATTATATGATTATCAACCTATGTACTAAGTTGGGCCATCAGTGTATGTAAAGTTTATCTTGAACAAATAGCCAAATGTTGTAATGGATTCATGTGATATGTATAAATACATGTATGAATTGAAAAATGATTGTTTAAAAAAAAGGTGAGATATTGATGATGTCTTTTTATTATTTTTTCTTAATCAATCACCCTTAAAGTCTCTAAATAAGAGATTTTAGGGCGTGACACTTATCGACATATAAGTATCGAGTGTCGGATACACAACCCGAGTTTTAATCCCGGGTTATTGGAAAACCCAGACCCGCCTGGGGTACCCCAGCCCCGGCCGCGGAAAAAAATTCTGGGGAATTTCCCAAGACCAAATTTTGCAATTGATGGCCGATGGTCCCCGGCCCCAGCCCCGGATTTTGCCATCCCTAGTTCTCATCTCGTCTCCCTCCCCTCTGCTCCTCATCCAGGCTTCTTCTCTCAATCACCTCCCTCTCCAACCCTGCCAATGCCGACTCCTCCTCTTGCCCTTTCAATCACCTCCCTCTTCATCTCCTCCGAGCTTTTGCAACTGCGAGCTCGCCTTGTACTTTAAGCCGTTGATTGTGGCCGTTGAATGCAAGGATGTCGATTCCAGTTTGATCATCTCCCACCTTCGCTCCTTCATGGAATTCATTAGCATTGAATGTTTGTATTTTTGTATTTTTATTTTCGATTTTTATTCTCTTGGCTTCAAATAAGGAAAAATAAATTAATTCAATTTTAAATAGAAAGAGTGAAATGAAAATTGAATTCATTTATTTTATAATTTTGGAGAGAGTGAAGTGATGCCATTTATAGAAATGTTTTGTCATCAATAATTAGTTAACAAAGTAATTTAAGTTTTTTGGCTTCGTTTCTTGTTTTTTGAATTACAGATTTTCTTCAAAAATATTTTTTTCTAATTTGAGAAAGATTTTAATCTTGAGGTTTCTACTGGAACTGAGGATCCTGAGGCTTCAGTTTGATTGTAATTTTTTGAGAAAAAGTGATGAGGAATTGTTGGTTAGATTCTTTGTCATCACCTTAGTTATTTATTTCAGTGTTCTTTGTTAGTCTGTTGGTTTCTATTTGTTGGAAGTTATGGAGGAAAAAATGTTGTTGAGGTGAATTAAGTTTGGAGGGGTGTGGATCGATTAATGTCTTTGAAACTAATTTGGTCTTCTGTTGTAGTTATTGATATTTGATGTTTGTTTACTGAGAAAATGTGGGAAATAATGAAAGACGGTGAACTTGGTATCTATTTTTATTTCTATAAACTCTTTTAACATTGAAACAGGAATGAACTCAGGAAGTATTACTGGGAGCCTAAGAAATCCGAAATTCTCCCATTTCATTTGCTATTGCTAGGAAGCAAAATGCCTGTACATATATTTTTCTTTTTTTAATTTTCATTTTCTAACATAAATTAATTACGCTGCATACTTTTTATCAAATCCAGCTGGTGGCGAGATTGTGGCATGATGCATTTTTTACTCAATTCCTTGAATTCGAATCCTTTGGATTGGAAAAAATTTTCGATTGTAAAACTTTATAAACTGACCAATTTGGCCTTAAATTATGTAAGAGTAATAGACAGAAATTAACGTCAGGGTTATTTGTGCATATTTTAAAAAAGGTGTGGTTATTTCGTAATCAGGTCAAACCTCAGGGTCACTAGTGAAATTTTTCCTATAATAAAAACTAATTTATAATCATACATATCTTGAATGACAATAAGCTTATTATATAAGACTTTTACAATATGAAAATCAAGTTAAAACAATAGCATATATTCCAATTTAGTATTAAATCAATCACTTAAAATTTTAAATCAAATCAATATGTCGCTTGGCCCTTCCTAAATTGGCATTCTCGCTCCACCACTGGGTTAGTGGTATTGTGACTCATATAAATCTTTGCTTTTGGCTTTGTGTGTTGAAAGACAATTTAATGTTGAATTATTTAGTCTATCCTAAACAACCAAGAAATGATATAGACAAATACTTTAGCCGTTAATAGAAGACTTGAAAGAACTATAGAACAATGGGATAGATGTGTTTGACCTATATTCTAAGTTCATGTTTAATTTGAAAGCTATCTCAATAGGGACAAGTAAATGATATCTCAACATATATGACAATCTAGCATATATAATGTACCACAAAAGAAAGTTGTTTGTTCTTATATGGGGTGTTGATACATGCTTTTAGTGGTTATTAACATAGTTATAAGTTTGCATACATGTGCCATAGCCTGATCATTTGATGGGGAAAAAAAACCGAAGGAAGGCCTAAACAATTAATAACTGCGGAAAAGATCCTAAAAAGAAAAAGGCAAAGGAGTAAAAAGCGGTTTAAATATGAAAAAAGAAGTCAATTTTTTTTACTTGCCATATTGAGAGGAACATTAAATATAATAACAAAAAGAAATACTATTTTTTTTCTCAAATTTAATGATTACTGTTTTTTAGATTAAATACCAAATTTATAATGTAAGATTTTGAGTAGCTTAAATACTATTTTTTCCCTATATTTATTACATTTCAGTATTTAATCTTACTTTACAATTTGGCAGTGAGAAGAAAGTTTGTGACAACATTATTACATTTGAAGAAAAATAAAATGTGGTATGAATTTAGAAAAAATATGCAAGAGATAAACATAAAACATAATTTGCATCCAAAAAATGCCTTAGAATTTTGAGAAGCATGTTGTTGAAAGTGTGTTAGCAAAGAGGAGCCAAAAAAAAAAAAAAAACAGTTGTGGCTTGATATAGCAAGAATGATTAGAAAGGCAAGTATATAAGAAAACACTGCTAAAGATCGAATGATATGAAGAAATCATTGTTATCAACGAGGAGAAGTATATGCCTATCAGCAACGAGAAACTGAACAAAAGAAAAAAAAAAAAGAGAATAAAACTAAACTACCTGACTATATCTTCTCCATAAGAAAAAAAAAATAACACTACAAGAAAGCAAGGTATATACTGCGCCCTTTTGCGGCGGTTCTTAAAAATTGCCATAAAAGGTAGTTAGGGAAACACATTCATGGAGGTTTAGTTTAATAAACCGCCCTATAAAGGGTCTTAAAAATTTCTCAAATCATTTCCATCTAACCCTGATTGCAAATTTCACATTTTTTTTTTGCTCGTGGTCTCCCTCCGCATCTCTCTCTACCATAAAATCAACCACCCCCATGTTGTTTTTATCCGTCGCCGCTACTGTTACCTCCATTGCTCCTGTAGCTGCCATTGTATCGCCGCCGCTACTGCGTGACAGACCATCGTTGATAGGAAAGCCATGTTGTGTGTGGGTTTGATTTGAGAAGTTAGGATTTTGATTTTTTTGATTAGGTGTGTGATTTGTGGTGTGTTGTGCAGTGTGTCATTGGGTGGTTTTTGGTTAGTTTTTGTTGATTGGTGCATGATTTTGTGGATTGTGTGGAGTGGTTGTTCGATTGGGTGTGTGAGTGATCGATTGGGAAATTTTCTCAATTCAATTTCCCGCCTCTTCTTGCTTCTCGATCACTTCACCTTGCAAATTTGCTACATTTCTTAATCCAGTCGCTTCTCAATCGCTTCTGTATTGGCTCTTGCTCTCATAATATCAGTCTCTCGATCTCAGGTATGCTGTTGTCTTTTGTATGGGTGATTTATTTTTCACTTGTTATCAATATCGATGTCCAATATGTTTCTGTTCAATTTCTTACATATATGAGTTTGAAATATGCAACATATCAAATTAGAATCATTGATTCAAAGAGTAACAAAAAATCATCTAAAACTTATCAACATATCTTTTTGAAGTACTTGAATGGGAATAGTAGATGAAGAACTTTCTCGTTTTTCCCACCGAGTGGAATATATTTGTTAATCACCAAACTTCAGATGGACCAATGAGTTTTATGAGAATATCCAATTCCTAAATATCTTCATGTGACTTATCAAGCTTGAATGTTTATGGTCAAATTAATTATATATTCCTCTAAATATGTTTCATGAGTTACCAAGCTTGATTATTTATGGTCAAATTATTTTGTATATTCTTAAATATTTTCACATGACTCACCAAGCTTCATTGGTTATGGTTAATTATTTGTGCTGTCTCAATAGTCTAAATAATGTTGAAATTACTGAAGGATTTTCTGTAAGGTTCACAAATGGCTTAATCCCATCGTGGGTGCCATAAATTTGAACCAAGATGGAACTGAGTGGACATTGGACTTTTAAGGGGCAAAGGAGGATTGTCAACTTAATATGACTAAAAATTACCAGGTTCTGGTTATGTCTAGTAGGATTATTTTGATATTTGGTTTTCTTATGTTGTGTTTGACCCATTATATCAAGTGTTTTGTAATTACGCTTATTTATTTTTATTTTTAGAGAGAAGAATATCATATTTGGCAAGAGTCGTTAAGTATTTGTGGAATTTATGCTTAATTAAGCATAGATTAACCAGTTTGAGTCACAATCTGGTTGTTGATCCTCCAGCCTCCCATGGTGCAAGGAATTTATGCTTGATTAAGCATAGAATAATGGATCATTTAAATCATATTATGCATCTTATCAGTTAGTTGATTGCCATTTATTGTGTTTTTAGTTTGAAGTTGCCTCTTTTTTATTTATTTATTTTTTAAATTTTTTAGAATGGGTTATGATAATTGAAATTGATGGTGAATGTGCATGGCTGAGGAAAAGGTTACTAATGATTGGAAGTGACATTTTGGTTTCATGCTAAATGAAGCTGTCTATGGTTTGAAAATTTATGTATGTGTTGTTATGCTCCTAGTTCTCTGAATTGGGTCATTCCTTCTCAGGTGTTTTTGATTGGAGTTTTACATAGTGGTTGATTCTCTTTAGACAGGATTCATGTTTCACGTGACTTTTTGGAGATTTATGATAACCATCTCAATAAACTAAAAGTCAAATCTCTCGAAACTTAAATTATTTTCTTATTTTAGTTTCTATTGTGTTCTATTAATTGTGCGAATTTCCCCTTTTTTCTGGTGTTAAGTATTCATGTCTCTTGCATGATGCTCTGTTTGTTACTTCATAAAATATGCTCTGGTTTCTTGCTAAAGCATTTCTCTACACTTCTGTTGATACAAACAATCTTCTTTCATAGCTGTTTTTGCTTGAAATATCAGAAATTAGGACTGTAGTTGTTTATATGATGAGAGAAGAGTTATATGCTTTCTGTAGTTGCTTGTAGCCCTTATTTTGCTTTCTCAACCCCCCCGGTGAAGGGAAGAGGGGTAGCCAAGGCCCCCCCAAGGGAGTTTTGAAAGTGTAGGAGCAAGGCATTCGTACATTACCCTTGTAAAAGCCCACTCGGGGGGATGAGTTTGATGTTTGTATTATAATCCTGAAAGCACAGTTCTGTTAGTTTATATTAATAGTTCTATTAGACTTTACTTTGCTTGGAACTGTATGGCGTCATTCAACTGTTATATTACCCTTTATCAATATTGGGTTTATGATGCCAAGTTTGTAGCTTAGATAATCTTTATATATTGCTACAATGAAATACTAAATATGCATGTTGTGGAGATTTATGCCTATGGGAAGCATTTTTGCTATTTTCTTATGTCTTTTTGGAGGCTTAACATGTTTGCTTTTGCAACATAGCATCAACAGCTTTTCTTTTTCTGATTATTTATTTGTTGATATTCCAAGTTATTTTATGTTATGCTTTGTTTCTCAAGTATGGTTATAATTGTTGATTTTCTGTGTTTCAATTTGTTTCTCTTGATGCAAGTGCCAATTGAGTTTATATTTGTACATTTTTAGTAACAACAAGTTGTTTTTATAAATTAAGCATATTCCTATTGAGTACAAATTTCACTGATTTAAAGCATGCACTCTTTAGCACACTTCAAATATGGAAATATTAAATGTAGAATTATAGTTGTTGCCAAGGAGTAGTTTTGTTAGTTGTGTATAAAGAAGCTCATTCATGAGTGAATATTGATCAAGTCTGAGGAGTTAAATATTGTACTTTTCGTTTCAGTTCAGTATTGTAGAATGAGGTAATATGTTATTTGTGCGACTTCTATCATTTTGGAGAGAGCATGTGTTGGACATGCTTTAAGATTATTGATTGCCTTCTTTATAATTTGTGATATTATTCTTTAATGGATTATAGATTGCATGCAACCATTCTTTAATGGATTTGCTTGATGATATATGATAGAGTTTTTTGTCTTTCTTTCTAAAAAATGAGAGGTCATTTATCTTGAAGCTTTTGTGGTTTGTTATATCAGCATTTTTGTCCCTGTGGAAATTCCTTCTGTTGGCTGTGAGCATTTCATTGAACAATTCCTTCCTCCTTTAAGTGTGCTGCTAAAATATCTTTCATATAAATGTTCTGTCAGCTGTTAATGGTATCAGTGATAGTTTGTCATAGTCTGGGAATTGCACAGTGCAAATAGATACACCTCAAGTCTCATTTTCAGCATGTAATAGGCTTGAGTCTTAACATATGTTCCAAGTCAAAACTCAACGTGGAATCTTCCTTATTTACTTATTTTGTCTTTTTATTGATTTTTCTGGAGAAATTAAATAGTTCATCTATTAAGACGGATTCTAATTTGGTTTCATAAATATACACAAAAAAGCCAAAGCAGCCGATTTAAAAGAAAAAAGAAAAAAGAAGGCCACACTAGTTCACTAAACATAAAAGAAAACCTAACCAATCCACTATACCCATAATAACCAAACCAAGCCACACGGTATCTTAATATTTTATAAGGCAAAGTAGCATTTTTTTTAAAAAAAAAGTCATACCAGCTCATTAAAACCAAAAGAAAACCTAACCACCCATTGCACCCATAACAGTTGAACCAGCCCACACTAACCCTACTTAAACCAAAAAAAAAAAAACTAGCCTATTAAACAAAGAAGTACCAAACCAGCCCACACTAAGAAAAGAAATTAAAGCAAACCAGCCCACTAATGCCAAAAAAAAAAATAAAGAACCAGCCCATTGAACGAAGAAATACCAAACCAGCCTACTCTAAGAAAAATCAATTGAAGCAAACCAGCCCACTTAACCCAAAAACAAAAAAGGGAACAAGCCCACTAAAAAAAGAAGTACCAAACTAGCTTACATCAGGAATAAAAAATGTTTAGCAAACCAGCCACTAAACCCCAAAAAAAAAAAAAAAACGAACCAGCCCACTAAATGAAATTATAAACCAACCTGACGAATTCTAAACTAATGGATTTTTCCTTATTTGAAATTAATGTGTTTCCCTGTAGGTGAGCATTGTGGATAATACAAACCGCTAGAGCGAAAAGAAGAAGGTTTACATTTGTTGTTTCATATAAGGTACGGAAATAGCTTTTATGCTTTGTTATAAATATTATGTTTTCTTGTGTTTTTTGAAAAGTTTATTAACGTGAATTATAGTTGTCATATTCAATTGTTATTTATGCATATAAGCTTAGACCCCATTCAAGAATTATTATTCGACATATATCTTTTTTCCATTTTCATCGATAGATGACAATGAGGAGTGTATGTCTACTAATTATTCTTAAATTGTCCAAACTTGGACAGTTTAAGAATGCATAAATTTTTATTATAAATTAGTAAGTAATGTTTTGTTCCATCTTAACGAAAAATTTAGTTACATTTCCTCATGTTCTCTAAGTACATAATAGATGATTGTGTGTTTTGTGTTAATTTTCGAACTTCGGAATGACACATATATTCAATAAACTATATATGTGCGTACTTGGAGAACTATGGGGAAATGCTGCCGAATTTTTCATTGAGATGGAGCGACACATGACTACTAGTTTATAGTCCAAACTTATTCACTCTTGAATAGGATAGGACTACCAACCTTTTAGATAAATATTTACAATTAGGTTTCATATTACATTTACTCACCTGTGCATGAATAAATATATATTGATATGAATTGTATTTATTACTTTTAAGGGAAATTTTCATGGATAAGAGTTGGATTGACTTACCAAATCGATGTTGTCCAACACATTTCATTGGGGTGGAGGGATTTCTAAACTTTGCCTTTGGCAATTTAGTGAATGACACTAGAATATTATGTCCATGTAAGAAATGTCACAATTAATATCTTATGGATAGATACACAGCAAGGGAGCATTTAATATGTAATGGGTTTTTGAGAACGTACAAAAGGTGGACCTTACATGGCGAACAATATACACCTATAGAGTCTGACCAATGTAACGAACATTTTAAGGTTGGTGGTGAATCTACAGGGGGTGATGATATGGTTGGAGTGGTACATGAGGCCATGGGGATTCCGAATAATGATTTTCGTGAAGGTAGTAGTTGTCCATTAGATGGTGAAACTCAAACATACTTAAAACTACTTGAACAAGCAGAGTGCCCTTTGTATCCGGGTTGTGAAAAATTTACATCACTTTCATTTACTATTCAACTTTTGCAACTCAAAATATTACACGGATGGACTGAAAAATCAGTGACAAAGTTACTAGAACTTTTGAAGAAGGCCTTTCCAGACCAAATCAAAATTTCGTCTTCATATTATGAAGCACAAAAGTTAACTACTGACTTGGGGTTTACATATAAGACTTGGGATGCTTGTCCTAACAATTGTATGTTGTTTAGAGGCGAGTTTGCAAATTTGGATAGATTTACATATGCCAAATTACTCGCAATAAGAACTTTGATGAGTCAAATGATGCATCGAATTCGCAGGGGAAAATAGCAGCGAAGTAAGTTACATACTTTCCATTAATTTCTCAGTTAAAAAGATTATTCATGTCCTTAAAAACTGCTTCTCTTATGCGATGGCATGTAAAAGATCGCATTAAAGATGGTGTTCTTAGGCATCCGACTGATAGCATTTGTTGGAGAACTTTCAATGAAAAAAATCAAGATTTCATTGCTAATTGTCATAACGTGAGACTTGGCTTGGCAGCTGATGAATTTAATCCTTTTAGGACTATGTCTCTAGCACACAGTGCATGGCCTATTATGTTAATGCCATACAACTTACCTTCTTGGTTGTGCATGAAAGAAAGTTCTTTTGTATTGTCGGTGCTCATTGATGGTCCCAAAGGTCCTAGGAATAAAATTGATGTCTATATGCAATCATTGATTAAGGAATTGAAAAAATTATGGAGTAAAGGTGTACTAACCTATGATGCATCATGTAAACAAATGTTCAAGCTTCATGCAGCATTGTTGTGGACTATCAATGACTTCCCAGCATATGCAAATCTATCTGGTTGGATTACAAAACGGGATAAAGCATGTCCTTGTTGTTTAGGAAATACGGTTTCCAAATGGTTATCTCATAGTAGGAAATTTTGTTATATGGGTCATCGACGATACTTATCTACTACTTATAGATTTCAAAAGGATCGGATTTCCTTCAATGGCAGAGTGGATATGGGACCTACTCCATCTTGGTTGTCTGGTATTGATATAAAACAAAAAGTACAAGATGTGCTAACTGAATATAAGATAGACGATCCTCAAAGGAGAATGAATAATTCCCAGATGACAAATCAGGCAAACATCTAGAAAAAGAAAAGTTTTTTTTTTGAACTACCATATTGGGAGCATAACTTGATTAGACATAATCTTGATGTCATGCATATTGAGAAGAATGTCTGTGACAATATACTATGGACATTATTGGGGGATCCTAGGAAATCAAAAGATAATTTGAAGGCTCGCTGTGATTTGAAGTATATGAAAATTAGAAAAGCATTGCATCCCTAAGAACGGGGGGCTAACAAATTATATTTAACTCTTGCATGCTTCTCAATGACCAAAGAAAATAAAGATGTCTTTCTTAGTGTGTTGAAAAGAGTCAAGCTGCCAGATGGTTATGTATCAAATATTTCTCGACGTGTTCACATGAAAGAGCGGAGCATTTCAAGCTTGAAAAGTCATGACAATCATATACTGATACAAAGCTTCCTCTTGCTGCTCGTAAGGCATTACCCAAAAATGTTGTTGCCACTTTGATTGAGTTGGCAAACTTTTTTTAAGCAATTGTGCTAAAAAAGGAACACTAAGGAAGATTTAAATACTATTCAAGATCGAGTTGTGCTTACACTGTGTCATCTTGAGAAAATCTTCCTACCTTCATTCTTTGATGTAATGGAGCATTTGCCTGTTCATCTTACTCAAGAGGCATTGTTAGCAAGGCCGGTCCAATTTCGATGGATGTATCCAATTGAAGGTACTATGAACCACCATCTTAATGTCTTTTACATTCTATTATTTTTTAATTAACTAATTAGTATTTATAAATTTCATGGGTTTTATAGGTATTTACTAACTTTAAAGAGATATGTTCGTAATCGTGCACATCTTGAGGTGTCTATTGCTAAAAGATACCTAATGGATGAGTGCACAAATTTTTGTTCAAGATATCTTGATGAAGTGGAAACTAAACTTAGTCGAGGACCTTGGAATAAAGATGGTACCTCTGATGAAGAAGATTAATTTGAACTTGATCATGTCTGGTGGGTTCAAGCACATAGATATATGCTAGTCAATACAACTTCATCACTTTTTAGTATCTTCTTATGTCTTGTATCATAGAAAGCATCTCAATGAACTTCAAAATGAAATGTCTCGTTCTTCTATTCATGAAATTCAAAAAGTGCATAACAAAAGATTCCATGAATGGTTTCGTGATCATGTAAGTGGTAGAAATTTAGTTGATATTTTTGCTTATAGGGATTTTTGTTCCTAACTATATTTGTTTCCATAGGTTCACTCCTTACAAGAGATCTCAAATGTATCATTGTCCGAGGAAATTATTAATTTAGCCAATGGCCCTAAACGTGGTGCACGTCACTATAAATCTTATGTTGTTAACGACTTCAAATTTCACACCAAGGAGACCGATAAGCACAAAATCACACAACAATCTAGTGTTATTTTGAAGGTTGATACCATGAGTTATGCTAGTGCAAGAGATCAAAATCCTCTTTCAGCCAGTGTAACATTTCTTACAGTGTTAACGGATATAATTGATATTCGATATGTCAATGACATGACTTTTGTGTTGTTCAAGTGTGATTAGGTTGATAATCGGACTGGAAAGAAGTGTGATGAGTTTGACTTCACAATGGTTAGTTTTAATCATCTGTTATACAAAGATAACAGTGTTGATGGTGAACCTTTCATTTTAGCAGAGCAAGTTTGTTATATTCAAGATCCTATAGATGAAGATTGGCATGTTGTTCTTAAAATATCAACAAGAGATACATTTGATCTCAATTCCAAAAATTCATCTATTGGGAACATGGTGCCACAAGTTGAGCTATATAAACAGCAAGAACTAGATGAAAGGGGTTATTTTCGTGAGGAAGATGTTCAATGGATTAGGCAAGGAGTTAAGGGAACAACAGTGATAATCAATCGAGAAGACAATGATGATCATATGGATGATGTCGATTGATAGTATTTTGTTCGACATGTTTTATTGATTACGTGATTTTTTATATGGCTTTTGTTTTAGGGGCATTCTTCTTTTGTCCAATTATCTGATTTCCCCTCGTCTATGTGTACCTATTACTTTTTATGAATGAAATATAGAGTTTGTTCAATTGAACTTGTATGGATTGTAATTTTTTATTATATGCATATGTTAATTATCATGGAACTTAAAAAAACATATTAGCTTTCTTTGACAGTGAATGTTTTTTTTTAATAGATAACTATGCCGCCAAAGAGACCAAGAGACACCTCTATGGAGAGTATAATACAACAAGAAGTAGAAGCTCGACGATAATCGACAACATTTTCTCAAACTCAAACGAATAATGATGGTATATACATGTTTATTTTTATTTTTTAAAATTTAAGGTTGTTTAAACATCTGTTGTTGTTTTTTTGTAGATACGAGTGGTACATCAAGTGTTATTAAAGGACGTGGAGCAGCTCGTACTGTTCATGAGTGGGGTACTGACCAGAGGTTGCATATTTAGTTTAACTCTTAATGGCAACCAATAAACACAAACAAAGACAAATTAACCACCTAACTTGGAATCATAGCCAAAAATGGCAACATGGCTCCATTGACTTGTCCTCGGTGGCAAAATATGCCATCACATCTTTTAGATGTCATCTGGAAAGAAGTGAAGGTAATTTATGTTTAAGAAATTCATAGGTTACATGTATATGTATTTGTACCTCCATTAATCTATTGCAATTTGTTTTTACAGGATAATACAGATGTTCCTGATGAGTATAAACCTCATTGTTTACAACATATTGGGAACCTTTGGCTGGATTAGAAAGCTCGTGTAAAGAGGGATTACTACAAAAAATATGATACGGACGAGGACTGGTTAAAATTCACTCCTCCTAGAGTTCAACCAGATCAGTGGCCTATTCTTGTAGTTTATTGGGGAACAGAACAGGCTAAAGTATGTGCCTAACATAATAAAAAAAGTGTAGATTTCATATTTTTTTTGTATTTATATTGTAAGTCATATAATATAATTGTTGTTAACATTGTTTATATTATAGGAAGCTGCAGAGAAGAATAAGGTAAATCGAGCACAACAAGTTGCACTTCATCGAACAGGCCGCACGTCACTTGCCCAGAAACGAGAAGAGGTAAGTTACATTTGTTTGTTTATACGCTCTTTACTTGTTGGTTATCAAGATCTACTTATATCTCTTTAGTAGTTGTATTATTTTAGTTCTGTTATTTTTTTGTTTAGATGATAAGACATGGAGAGCAAACTGATCGCATTAGTGTCTTTGTCAAGACAAGAACAAAAAGTAATAGGGAAGTAGGTGATGATGAAAGTGCAGAAATAATTGTAAGTTCTTTAATCTTTTGAACTTATTTATTCATCCATTATCTGTAAATTATTTTTTGCTTAATACATTATCTTTATTAAGTTGTTATTTCTTTTCATTATGTTGTAGAGTCAATTTAATGAAGGTTTGTCTCAATTTCCACAAGACCAGCAAACTCAACAAGTGAGAGAAGAAGTATTTGGCAATGTAATAGGACCTAATCATCGTGCTTATGCCTGGACATATGGTTTTGGTCCATCTCTGACTGACGTTCAAGGCAGCAGCTCATCTGATATTCACTTGAGGGAAGAGTTGGGTACTTTGCAGCAAGAACACAAGAACTTGAAGGAAGCACGCAAAAACTGGAATGAAGCACACAACAACTTGAAGCAAGATCACAACAACATGAAAATGATGTATGATGAAGTCGTTTCCTTCCTGCAGGAGAGGTTTCCAGAATTTGTAGAGCGGCGTGCTACAAGACCAGTATTTACTTATTTTTAAAGTTAAAAATGTAGTTTCAGTTGACTCAGATTTTTAACTTATGTTTGATGTTTTTTTATAAATAGGTCTCAGATGCTTCAGGTGGACATCATAGTCGTTTCCAATATGATAGTAATGGAACAAACAACCTCACAAATCGTGATTCAAACCATGAGAATGAACAGGTATATAAATGAAATTAAACAATTTGTTTTAAAATACATAATGTTACCTAATGATTATAATCTTGGTTACAAATTTATTCTTGCAGGTTGTTTGCCAAGTTTTATGGCTTACTTATCAGATGATTGAGTTATGTGGAGGTTGTTGAACTATATAACTGAGATATTGTTTAACTATTTGATTATATGATGTTGAACTGTGTGGATGATGATTGAGTTATATTTGGTTTGTTTAGGTTATGGTTAAACTATTTATGTGACATATCTTGATATTTGATTTGATTTCATTATATTCATTGAATGATTGAAGAAACATATCAAAACAATTTTTTTGAGATAGGTTACTTAATATTTAGACAGTAAATAAATTAAATAGTAAAAGAATTTCCCAAAAAAAAACCTTTTATGGCAGTTTATTGATCGTCGCAAAAAATTTTGGGCAACTATTTGCTACGATTTACTGGCCAACTTATGTCATTTTTGTAAAAACTATTTGCTGCAGTTTTTACACCTTTTACGGCGGTTTCGTCGAAAGTTTTTACGGCGGTTTCCATACTTTTTACAGCGGTTTTGTGGTCTCGTAAAAAGACAAAAATATACGGCGGTTTAAAACCGCCTAAAAAAGGTGTGGTATATGCCAATTGCGTTTCATCGTCCGTTTTTACGTCGAACACCAAAACTGCCATAAAAACCTCTTTGCGACAGACAAAAACTGTCGTTAAAACTTTTACTGTAGTTGCTTTTACAGTAGTTGTGAACCGCTGTATAATCGCCTAAAAGGGCTTTTGCCACAGTTTTTGCCCGCTGTAAAAGGTCCTCCATGTTTTAGTGTAATCATAATGTCAAGTATATAATGCACCATCGATCATAGAATTTAGAATGATCTGAAGAAGCCATAGTTGTCAACAAAGAGAAGCAAAACCCGATTGTCAAAAGAAAGAAAGAAGAAAAAAAAAAAGAAAAGAAAACTCACACATAAAACTAAAGTGTGATGTAGTAAAGGCAATCACAACAAAAAGTATATGATGTATCACTACAAATATGGAATGAGTTGGAGAAGGATCATGATCATGAACCAAGGGTTTTGTCATTTACGTCCTGTTGTACCTAGAATGCAAATGTAGGCTTAATGGAGACTATATTGTATATGAAATTTACCTTTGTCGTTTCTTAAGTGGAAGTAGTAGGGAATTTCCCGAGTGGAAAAAACAAAGTTGTGCTTAGTATAGTGTTATTATAGTTCTATAACAGAAATATTTTGATATTATATCATTCAATACTTTTTTGCCTTATTTATTAATATGATATTCAATTTATTAAAATAACCTTAATTTAAAAGCCACCTGGCAAGTAGTTTTGTATAACCATTGTGGTTTTTTTTTAACCATAACATTGAGTAGTTATTATACATTTTGCCCAACACTTTGATTTGATCCAAATTAAATGGATTCAAACAAGAAATTATCTTAAATCGTCTTAAATCATTAAGGCAATAGTAGTGATAATCATCTTGTCAGCTGATTATGATAATAACTATCAGTAACGGGTATTTTTATCATTTCAACGGTTAACTTTAATGTTTAATCTATCATCAGATTGAAAATTATCATATTATAACCAATATTCTTTATTTTTATTATTATAATTGGTTTCATTTCATTATGATTTGTGTTTACATATGATAAAAGCAATTAAAAATATGATGAAATAGGTTTATTATGCAGGACAGATCTTAATAAAATAATATTGAAATAACTGAGCCATATATACATTGAAATTTATTTAGTTGATGAGATTGGGGAAGAGTATGTTTCAATCATGATTAAATTTATTGGTAAATGATAGGTGTCTATTTATGTATTACTTTTATATCAATTCGTCCATGTTTCTTTGCTATATTCCTTGGTATTTTTATGTTTTTGTGTGTTTTGATGTTTGTAGGAGTTTTGGAGCAACTTGCACAAAAATGGAGTAAAACCCTTCATTTTCACCTCTGCTAGTCAGTGATCTTCTCGGATTTAATTGTATTGATATACAATGAACCCGATGACATGTTATATACCGTTGGAAAGCTCTCGAAGTCTATTTTCTGGAGAAATTTACGGTTTATAAATCCATTCAGTGTACCAAAAGTTGTAATCAAAACAGTGTGAGATGTATAGAAATATAATTCCACAAGCCACTGTAGCATGTATAATACGGGGCACTGTAGCAAGTCACTGTAGCAGAGTATTTAAACACATTTTAGGGTTTTATTTTCATAACTTGAAGAGGGGAAAACGTGGGAGGAGGCTGCATTTCTGGATTTCTCTCATCCCTTGGAGTTCTTGAAGGAGAAAGAAGATTTTGATTCATCTACAAAGAAGATTTTCAAAATTTGCTAAGTTCTTTCTTTCCTTTTCAATTCTGGAATTTCTCTGTATTGTATTTGTTATTCTGATTGAATATGTGTAACTAAATCTGAATTGGTTGAGGGTGATTTCAAAGCCCTTGATATGGATTTTGTGAGTTGATTGTGTAAGAAATTGTTATCCAATTCTCTAATTGAAGTTGCTTGTATTTTCCCATATCTAATGCTTATGATTGCTTACTGATTGTATTTGGAATGGCCAACTGAATATAATCTGTTGTTGTCTATTGCTAGATTAGAAATCTTGATCCGTAATTGTCATGAATTTCCAATCATTAGTAGCAAAATTGTGATCAGAGATTGCAATTGGAAAATACAACCTAGGTTAAATAATCCAAACTTGTGTGATTATTGCTTAGATCAACCTATCTTTCTCATCGTAATGCTTCTATTGAATTAAACTAGAGAGCTTGTTCTAGGTTGTTTAATGGATAGAGATTAAATAAAGAGCTTGTTTTATTTAACAACAAAGTAAGGAAAGATTGGGATAACAGAGCTTGTTGTTATCTACGGTTGATAATTCAATGCTGTAATTGGATTACAATTCTATGTTAATTCACAAATTCATATCTTGTGGCAGAGAATGAACTCTTAACCAGTGTCTCCCATTGATTTTTCATTCAAATTTACTTTCTGTTTTGTTATTCTTTACTTGCATTCTTATTTCATTTAGTAAAGCATTCAACAAAAATCCCCCCCTGTTTAGTTTATTGTTGCTGGAAATAACAAATTCAATTAGAATCAATCCTCGTGGGAACGATATCTTACTTATCACTTTATTACTTGTGCGACTAGTATACTTGCTAGTTTCGAACGCATCAGTAAACTAATTAAAATTTGCGACTTTATTAACACAAATAATCAAGTTTTTGGCGCCGTTGCCGGGGATTGATTTTCTAATCAATTTGTTATTCTGTTTTTACTACTGATTCTTGATTGTTATTTCCTGATTATTTGTGTTTAGGCTTTTATGTCCGAGGGAGAAGCGGATCAGCGACTTAAGAGAATTAAGGAGTTTCTCCAATCCTCGAATTTAAGACTAAATCGTTCAATTTCAACTCCACCTCCAGAATTTGACCTTGCACGACATACTTCCCTCCCATCTTCTTGCAGTTCAATCAAATCTGAATCGGAAGCAATGGCGATGGAAAACGATCAGACTCTTAAGGAGTTAGCGGCTCCAATTATTGATCAACAACCGCTATGCATAAGCACCAATTTTGAGATAGATTTTGAACTTAAATCTGGACTGATTCATCTTTTGCCTACATTTCATGGTTTTGCAGGAGAGGATCCGAACAAACACCTCAAAGAATTTCATGTGGTATGCTCAAGTATGAAGCCAACTGGCGTTTCTGAAGAGCAAATTAAATTGAGAGCTTTCCCATTCTCATTAGCAGATTCGGCAAAAGATTGGCTATACTACCTACCACCAGGTACCATTACCACTTGGAATGAGATGAGTAAACTCTTTTTGGAGAAATACTTTCCAGCCTCGAAAGTTACAAATATTAGAAAAGATATTAGTGGCATTCGACAACACAATGGAGAATCACTTCATGAATATTGGGAGAGATTTAAGAGGTTATGTGCTAGCTGTCCAAACCACCAAATTAGTGATGGACTCCTAATTCAATATTTCTATGAGGGTCTCCTACCCATGGAAAGGAGTATCATTGATGCTGCTAGTGGTGGAGCACTAGTTAATAAAACACCGAACGTGGCAAGACGTTTGATTAGTGACATGGCAGCGAACTCCCAACAATTCAGCAGTCAATTTGAGCCACAACTACCAAAAAGAGTAAATGAGGTAAGTACTTCAAACATTGAACAACAACTTTGTGAACTAACCTCTCTTGTAAAAAAAATGGCTGTAGGACATATGCAGCAATCTTATGCATGTGGGGTATGTTCTGCCATGGACCATCCAACCGACATGTGTCCAACTTTGCAAGAAGGAGATACAGAACAAGCCAATGCCATGGGTGGATTTCCAGGACAACCAAGGCAAAGGTATGACCCTTTCTCCAATACTTATAATGCTGGATGGAGAGATCACCCTAATTTAAGATATGGGAATCATCAACCAATTGCCCCAAATGCCATACCAAATCGCACCCAAACCAAGGGTGCCATTTCAAGCACAACCACAACCAGCACCACAACCAGCTCCACAAAATTCAGGTATGTCTCTCCAGGATATTGTTAAAGCACTTGCCACTAACACAATGCAATTTCAGCAGGAAACTAGGGCAAGTATCCAAAACCTGGAAAATCAAATGGGACAATTGGCCACTAACATGAGCAAATTTGAGAGTCAAAGCTCAGGAAAATTACCTTCTCAGCCGGTGATCAATCCAAGAGAGAATGCTAGTGCTGTAACTTTGAGAAGTGGGAAGCAATTAGAGATTCCACCAAAGAAATCACAAACTGATGAAGGGGATGACACCACTCCCACCATGAATAAAACATCATCTTCTAAGGTAAATCCTAAAACCCATATTCCTTCATATGTTACTCCTCCACCTTTTCCTAGCAGATTTGCAAAATCAAGGAAGGAGGAACAAGAACAAGAAATCCTGGAAACTTTTCGCAAGATCGAGGTAAACATACCACTTCTGGATGCTATCAAGCAAGTGCCTCGTTATGCAAAATTTCTGAAAGAGTTATGCACCAACAAGAGGAAGTTGAAAGGAAATGAGAAGGTAAGTGTGGGCGAAAATGTTTTAGCTGTATTGCAAAGAAAAATTCCTCCGAAATGCAAAGATCCAGGTACGTTCACCATTCCATGCACTATTGGTAATACCAAGTTTGAAAGAGCTATGTTAGATTTAGGAGCATCTATTAATGTCATGCCATATTCTATTTATGCTTCTTTGAATCTTGGACCTCTTGCGAAAACTGGTATTGTAATTCAACTTGCTGATCGTTCTAATGCATATCCCAAAGGAGTTGTGGAAGATGTGCTTGTGCAGGTAAATCAATTGTTTTTTCCAGCAGATTTCTATGTTCTGGAAATGGAGGATGAGACATCTCTCAATCCAACACCGATTCTTTTGGGGAGGCCATTCTTGAAAACTGCCCGAACGAAGATTGATGTTCATAATGGCACTCTTACCATGGAGTTTGATGGCGAGGTGATTCGTTTCAATATTTTTGAGGCAATGAGGTACCCTAGTGACTTGCATTCTGTTTTTGCAGTTGATGTTATTGATTCTTTGGCACAACAACTTTTTGACTTAACTCACAAGGATGCATTGGAAGTAGCCATTAGTGAGCACATTGGGGCAAAAAATTTCAGAGAATCGAGGAAGTTGATACAAGTGTCTAAAGAAGTGGAGGAAGCTGTGGCAAGCTTGGATGAGACTATAGCTATCATCACAAATAGGTATGATGTTTCGTACATTGAATTGCCTTTATCTAATGAGAAACTTTTTCCTTCTGTGATGAAAGCACCTGCCTTGGAGCTTAAACCTCTTCCAGATCATTTGAAACATGTATTCTTGGGTGAGAAGGATACTTTGCCAGTCATAATAGCCAAGGGCCTTACACCCTTACAAGAAGAGAAACTCATCCGAGTGCTTCGAGATCACAAAACAGCCATTGGGTGGACACTTGCTGACATCAAAGGTATTAGTCCAAACGTATGCATGCACCGCATCTTGTTAGAAGAGGGATCCAGCCCACTATAGAACACGCGGAGGTTGAATCCTCCCAGATGGAAGTTGTCAAGAAAGAAACCTAAATTGTTAGATGTGGGTGTGGATTTATCCAATTTCGGACGCAAGTGGGTGAGTCCAGTCCAGTTGTTCCGAAGAAATCTGGTGTTACGGTGGTTAAGAATGACAATATGAGCTAGTTCCCCTCGTATCCAAACCGGGTGGCGAGTTTTGTAATTGATTATCGAAACTCAATTTCGGCAACTCGCAGGACCACTTTTCCTTTGCCATTCGTTGATCAAATGCTGGAGAGATTAGCAGGTCATTCTCATTATTGTTTCCTTGATGGCTATTCAGGATATAATCAGATTGTCATTGCCTTTGAAGATCAAGAGAAAACTACATTTACATGCCCATTTGGTACATTTGCGTATCGACGCATGCCGTTCGGTCTTTCCAATGCCCCTGCCACTTTCCAAAGGTGTATGGTAAGTATTTTCTCTGATTATGTTGAGAACATCATTGAGGTATTTATGGATGACTTTAGTGTTTTTGGTGATTCTTTTGGTAAATGCCTTGACAACCTTACCCTTATACTTCAAAGATGTATAGAAACTAACCTTGTTCTGAATTGGGAGAAATGTCATTTTATGGTAGATCAGGGTATAGTTTTGGGACATGTTATTTCTGCTAAGGGTATAGAGGTTGATAAATCCAATATAGATCTTATATGTTCCTTACCACCTCCCACAAGTGTGCGGGATATTCGTTCGTTTCTTGGTCATGCAGGTTTTTATCGTAGATTCATCAAAGATTTCTCGAAGATAGCATGGCCCCTATGCAGATTATTACAGAATGACGTGGCCTTTGAATTTGATGAGAAATGCAAAGAGGCGTTTGAGAAACTGAAGGAACTCTTGACTTCGGCTCCAGTAATCCAATCTCCGAATTGGAATCATCCATTCGAGATCATGTGCGATGCAAGTGACTACGCTGTGGGTGCCATTTTGGGTCAACGAATTGGCAAAATTCCACATGCCATTTACTATGCATCTCGGACTTTAAATGATGCTCAACTTAATTCTTCTACCACTGAGAAAGAGCTGCTAGCGGTTATTTTTGCTTTAGAAAAGTTTCGATCTTATTTGATTGGTACTAAAGTAACCGTTTATTCTGATCATACAGCTTTGAGGTACTTGCTCACAAAGAAAGATGCTAAACCAAGGCTTATTAGGTGGATACTCCTTTTACCGGAGTTTGACTTGGAAATCAAAGACAAGAAGGGAAGTGAAAACTTAGTTGCAGACCATCTCAGTCGCATTGTCCATGATAAGAATGCACCTG
>SNVD02008186.1:0-33121 GCA_013180625.2 Boswellia sacra | reverse complement strand
AATTATAAAATAATAATTATAAATTGTATTGTTTATAATAATAATTATTATTGTCTACAGCTTTTTTTCTAAATTATTTTTATCCCTTAAATTTTGTTGACTATTATATACTTACACTGTCTAATTTAACCAAAAAAATCGAAATCTAGGAGCAAATTTATAATTATTAATCCCTCAAGAGAGAATTTGTATTTAAGCCTTAACTTAGAGGGTAAAATGTTATTATTCCTGATTTTAATAAAAGTGGACCTTTGAGAGAGATTTCGGGGGCTCAATGATCTTTAATAATCTCTTGCAAATCCAAGGTGATGTGGCCTTACTAGTGTTATTTGTTCTAGTGCAAAGATGTTTATTAGTGAAAGTTTTAATCATGAAATTCTGCCCATCTGGAAGAATAAATGCATGTATCTTCCAATGGCAACCTTTAGCAACACACTTAGCTGCCACTTTAGTCTTGGCGCTTTTAATTCTTTTAATATTATAACCTGTAAACATTGCATAATCCTTTAAGGCCATTATAAATACCTGAACAGACCCAAAGACATCCTTAACTTCAAATTCAATTTCCCTATCCTCCCCTGGATGCACAACCTTTCTACCCTTGATCTTTCTAGCAATCTTAGTTAGTGGTGCATCGTCCATACTCTTACTGTCTAGGGACACATCATCTGACCCATACCATTCTAAGTCATCATTGACAAACTTCCCATGGTTTCACTCCTATCATAACCCTCATTAGCATTCTCACTATTGTCCAGGTTTTAAACTCATCA
The DNA here is from genome assembly GCA_013180625.2 of Boswellia sacra. Lineage (NCBI taxonomy): Eukaryota > Viridiplantae > Streptophyta > Magnoliopsida > Sapindales > Burseraceae > Boswellia > Boswellia sacra. Next base: position 32,348 of record SNVD02008186.1, on the reverse strand, counting down.
AGTAACTTCCAAATATCGTTAGTTAATCCAACACTCATTGTATCAAATGTTTCAGGATCACTGTATTCTGAATCAGTTTCATGGACCTCATTGTGTTGTAGATCCTAGTTAATCATTTTTGGGAATATTAGTGGGTTCTAGTTACGTTGGTCGAATTGTTTGAATACAACATGATTGTTAACTCTCAAAATCGGGCAAGGGGTTCTCATGTAAGACATCTTCTAAGTTGGAAAACTTATCTCCTATCGGATCTAGTGTTCTAGATTGTTTGGTATGTCGACAGTTGTGGTACGCATGCTGTTTGGTCAATTAAGCTAGGCAATTGGGTTTGGACACTGCCAATAGGTAAAGGATCCATGATTAAATCTATTTCATACAGACCCCTTTGTTGAAATAACCTAAATACTTTTTGCATATCAACATCATTTGTATTTCTAAATTGCCCTGAGTCCATGGCAACTTTGCCTTAATCTTAGAAGTTTGAGATAATTCATTCCTAACATTGCACATAATTAGTGCAAAATTTACAAGAAAAATTCTACTAAACTAATCAGGGTCTATATTAGAAATAGTATAGTTATCTATGAAGATATCTATCTTCATTGTAAATAAGTTCATCCTGCATACATTGAAAACAAAAAAAACACCTACTATTGAGGAGAAAGTAGAGACCATACAATTATGCCATTTGAGATAACATAATACACAATATATATTAATCGGAAAAAAAACCGCATACATCACTCACAAGTTAAACTAAAATCATTGTCAGTACACATGCATAGCACACGGTATATTATTAGAACATAGTACATAGTATATAAACTAACATGAATCATATATCAACATTTTTTGGCAAAACTAAACACACTTACTCACACTTGTAAACTAAAATCACAATCAAGGGATACATGTAAAACAGTTAAGGGATTGGTGTTAATGATTTTATTAAATCCACATACATCACTTATTCGTTAAACTTCAATCACAGTCAAGGGATACATTTATAACATTGACAAAATCATTATTCCATCATAGTTGTACTTCACTGTTAACTCAGATATAGTGTTTTATACTTAACATATGAAAAAGCAAGTACTTTTCTTATAATAAGAGCATGAATGAGACACATATATATCAACGTTTCTTGGCAAATCGTCGAAACAAGTTATTCATACATCAATAGAATAATTGAATACATCCAAAAAATTTAATCATATAGGGGAAAAAAAAGAAAAGCAATAACCTTTATTATTAGAACAACATGCAAACGTAACCCATTTCATACAGACACTTCTCACATATATTTCATTGACCAAACACAGTACATATTACATAATACAAGTGTAGCATAAAAATCACCAAACAAAACAAAAAACATCACATACATCGCACTTAACAAGACATGCAACAGCATCCAGAGCCAAACCGAATAAAAATATAAACTTTCTCACAAAAATGAACTTGAAACATAGAAGAAGATAGTGTTTTTTAAATCACAGAACATGCCATGCAAGACACGACCAATAAAAAGAATTTTTTTTTTTAATAAAAACACACTTACCTTTCTCCTTTTGCAACCACCTTGCGTTTTCACCGTCTTCGCCGTGCACTACAGCAACCACCGACGTCTTTTTCAACAATGCTCCAAGAGTGGATGAATGTCTGAGTGTTAGTCAAGGTTTTCCTAGGTTTCTTAATGGAGAAGACGACACAACAGAAAGAGAAGATAGAGATAAGACAAAAGGTTTTCTAGAAGGGGAAGAAAGATATTAGAAAGAAGAGAGAGAACTCTATGTTAGTCAACTCAGGGAATAAAAATATCCCTGCCATCCATGTGTCTTAAACCCTTCCACTCATTCCATATACACGTGTGAAGACAAAAATTATTTATTCAACTTCCATTTTAAGTCCTAATATGTACAACATATACAAACAAAGAGTAACATCGGGGTCATTTGTGCCTATTTCAAAAAAAAAATGAGGTCATTTGTGATAATATGCACATACTTCAGGGTTATCTGTGAAATTTGCCCAACAATAAATTATTCTAGATTTTATTATTTTGTATAATTAAACATAAAAAACTCGATATTGTTAAAGAGTTTTTTTTTTCAATTGGTAGTTGCATATTGTCAGGATCTTTAATTTCTTAGATTATGATCGTTTTATTTGTTTGAATAGTTTCTTTTGAAATGGATATTGATTCCATGCATGGAATTAAATAGTCATGTTCACAGAGTTGAGGAAAAGCTTTTCAATTCAAATTCTAATGATGACATTCACATACTTGAATTATCCCATGAACGAAAGCCTAAATTGGTTAAGAGTTTGCATCATTAGATGAAGTGTATGAGTTTTATAATAAATATGCAAAAGAGGCTTCCATCCTGCTTCAAGCGCTTTTGCGACTTGGGCACTTGGTTTCTCGTAAGCCTCTTTCAGACGCTTAGAGGGTCATACGGGTAATGTCACAAAAACAAGATATAGAGTAAAAGTTGGAGTCGCCACCAAGGTAAATAACCATAGAAAAAATTTGGAAGACAGTAGTTGATCCTTATACTTCTAGACCTAACTACCCATCACTCTTTCAGAGATAGGTTCGGAAAGTTAGTTATGGGCTGCACCCACCCGGACGTTAATCCAGCCTTCACTCTTGGTTTAGGAGTTCTAAATTCTAGATCACTAGAATTTTATTGTGCGCACAACTACTTTTATCTTTATATTATATATGAGGTGTTAATAGTTTATATACATACATAGAAAGAGGAAGGAGAATTGATTACATTTCCATCAAACATGGGGGAAGGGGTTGAGGATTACAATAATTTCGCATAATAATTGTAGTAATAAAATAAATCATCACAAAGTACAAGAATCTCAAGTCATTCTTGTATCACCAAATTAAAAAAAAAGGTACTGGCGAACATAATTTAAATAAACGAAACTCCTGCTAAATTAACATGATATTAATCATTAACTAGCCTATGACATGCATAATTGATGTAACTATCACTAATTAACATACAATTGATCACTAATTGGCCATTGACCACAGCATAATTAATAATTAATTAACTACATAATTAACTACTAAGCATGCATAATTATGCTACTAATTAGTCATTTCTAATTCTAAATTAAACATGACAATTATCTACTAATTAACTACCACTAATCCTAAACATAACATAATTAACTAAATTACTCCCAATCTAAACATAAACATGATTATCTTCTAATTATACCTAAGCTAGTAATAGCAGTAAACTAAAATAAATAGAAATTCAAATATTAAAAAATGCCCTCAGAATCTTACCTCACTTTGATCACTGTCAGAGAAAGAATCTTGACTATAGAGATCCCCAGAAGACTAACTCTCTAAGTATTTTCACTAGGATGCTTGACTTACCTCGAACCTAGGGCCAAGTGCTCTTATATGTGTTAGCCCTAAGGTTACATGATAATTTTGATGATAACAATACACATTGATTAATTGAGATTTACGAACTTGTTCATCAAGAAGAACTCTTGGTGTGGTGTTATCAGGAGTTGAAGAAAGTTGCCTTGGTGAGGTTGTTCATCAAGAAGAACTCTTGGTGTGGTGTTATCAAGAGTTGAGGAAAGTTACCTTGGTGAGGTTGTTCATCAAGAAGACTCTTGGTGTGGTGTTATCAAGGGTTGAAGGAAGTTGCCTTGGTGAGGTTGTTCATCAAGAAGAACTCTTGGTGTGGTGTTATCAAGAGTTGAAAAACGTTGCCTTGGTGAGGTTGTTCATCAAGAAGAACTCTTGGTGTGGTGTTATCAAGGGTTGAACGAAAAAGTCTTGGTGAGGTTGTTCATCAAGCAAGTTGTAAAGATTTCTACAACTTAGTGTAAAGCTTAGCTCGTGGAGCTAGGAGCCCGTGGACGTAGGCAAGGTTTGCCGAACCACGTAAATTGAGTTTGCACTCTCTCTATCCCTATCTCTTTATTTTTACTTGCACTTGTGATTGTGTTTATTATTGCTATTCTCTTGATTGCATCTTAGATAACTTCTTTTTTCATCTTCTTCACTTCTATTCTCAAAAGAAAAAGTGAAATAATTTTTATCTTTCAAGAAAAGTTTTATAAATTCGTTTTGATAAATAAAACCCAATTCACCCCCCCTCTTGGGTTGTCATATCTGGGTCAACAAGTGGTATCAGAGCAAGGTTGCTCAATTTTTTTAAAATCGTTATAATAGATTTTTTGAGCCCTATGGCAACTTTTAATTCAACTTCATATGTTGACAGGGATATTGTCTATCTCTAGACCTCCAGATTTTTTAGTGGAAGTAGATTACTCTTATTGGAAAAACTAGAATGAGTATTTTCTTGAAATCTTTTGATTATGATTTATGGTCTATTGTTTTGGAAGGACCTTTGTTCCTACCAAAATTGAAAATGGAGAAAGCATGCTTAAAGAACCTAAAGAGTTTAGTGAAGATGATAAAAAGAAATTGAGTTTGAATGCTAAAGCTATGAATGTGTTATATTGTGCTCTAGATAGAAATGAGTTTAATAGAATATCTATTTGTTCTACGGCACAAGAAATATGGCACACACTTGAAGTAACTTATGAAGGAACTAGTCAAGTTAAAGAATCTAAAATTAGTATGCTAGTCCATAGTTATGAGCTTTTTAAGATGAAACCGGATGAATCAATTTCTGAAATGTTTACTAGATTTATGGATATTGTCAATGGTTTGAAATCTCTTGGTAAATCTTATTCTAATGTTGAAATGGTGAGAAAGATTCTTAGGTGTCTACCAAAATCTTGGGAGCCAAATGTGATGGCAATTCAAGAAGCAAATGACCTCACCAAACTACCATTAGAAGAACTTATGGGTTCTCTCATGACTTATGAAATCACCTTGAAGGAGAATAAAGAAGAAGATTGCAAAGTGGCAAACATGTGCTTCATGGCTTTAAGAAAAAATGAGATAAGTATTCTAAACCATGATCCTAAGCTTTCATATGATGATTTACTTGAAGCATTCCAAAATTTACATGTGCAAGCTGATAAATAAAATTCAAAAATCAATGCTTTCAAAAAGAAGTCAAAAATCATGTTAACACAATTAGAAGAGTTGTTGGAAACAAATGAAGCTTTAGAAAATGAAAATGAAATTTTAAGGCAAAAAGATTTTGAAAGTTTGGAAAGTCAAATACATTTTTTAAAAACTGAAAATGAGATTTTAAAACAAAAGGATTTTGATAAATTAAAGAAAGAAAATGTTATTTTGGAAAAGGAAAATAATGACTTAAGAAATATTGTTGATAGTTTTACAAAAAGCACAAAAAATTTGAATTCTATGTTACAAAACCAAATGTGTGTTTTAGATAAAAGAGGGATAGGATATAAAACTAATAAAAATCAAAAGTATTTTAAAAACTATTTTGTTCATGCATATTCTAGGAATAATCCTAATCATTCATGTACCTATTGTGGAAGAAAAGGACACAAAGTGCATTCTTGCTATATTAGGAGAAATCCTAATTTGAAACAAATATGGGTTCCAAAAAGTACCATAACTAATCCCCAAGGACCTAAGAACATTTGGGTACCAAAAAGTCGCTCTTTTAATGTTGATTGTAGAAACAAATGAGTGGCAAACACAAGTGGTACTTAGATAGTGGATGCTCAAGGCATATGACCGGAGATGCCTCCAAATTTTCAAGATTAATCATGAAGAAAGGAGGATATGTGACCTTCGGTGATAATGTCAAAGGAAGGGTAATCGGACATGGTGATATTGGTAACCCTTCTTCACCTATTTATTGAAAATGTTTTGCTTGTTAATATTTTGAAACATGATTTGATAAGTATTAGTCAATTATGTGATAAGGGATATTTTGTTGCTTTTGAGCCTAATAGATATGTGATTAAGGATGTTAGTAACAATAAGACATTATTTGTTGGTAATAGATGTGGTAATATTTATACAATTGATATTGATGTTAATGCTTTAGAAAATTGTTTCATTGTTAATCATGATGCTTGGTTATGGCATAGAAGATTAGGTGATGCTAGCATGGACACAATTTCAAAATTTCTAAAAATGATTTAGTTGATGGTCTTCCAAAAATAAAATTTGAAAAGGATAAGATTTGTGATGCTTGTCAATTTGGAAAACAAGTGAGAAATTCTTTTAAACAAAAGAAATTTATTTCAACAAATAAACCTCTACAATTACTTCATTTGGATTTATTTGGACCATCAAGAACTCAAAGCCTTGGTGGAAAGTATTATGTTTTTTTTATTGTGGATGATTATTCAAGATTCACTTGGGTATTATTCTTGAAAACTAAAAATGAGGCCATACAAGCTTTTTCAAAATTTGTAAAAAGAGTCCAAAATCAAAAAGAGTATTCTATTGTGTCCATTAGGAGTGATCATGGTGGTGAAGTAGACAATGTTGCATTTGAAAATCTTTGTGATGAAAATGGTTTTGAGCATAATTTTTCCTCACCTGGAACTCCACAACAAAATGGTGTTGTTGAAAGGAAAAATAGGACTATCCAAGAAATGGCTAGGACCATGTTACTTGAAAATAATTTGCCAAAATATTTTTTGGCCGAAGCCGTTAATACCGCATGCTTTATAATCAATAGAGTACATATTAGAGCTTTAATAAAGAAAACTCCTTATGAACTTTGGAAAGGAAGAAAACCCAACATTGGATTTTTTAAAGTTTTTGATGTAAATGTTTTATTTTAAACACCAAGGATAACCTTGGAAAATTTGATGCAAAAGCCGATGTTGGAATTTTTGTTGGCTACTCCAACCATAATAAAGCATATAGAGTTTTTAACAAAAAGACTCTTATTATTGAAGAATCTATGCATGTTGAATTTGATGAAACTAATGTTATTTCTTCAAAGAATTTAGATGATGATATTGTTGAGGTAGAAAGGCAAATCAAAGAATCAAGGCTTGATGAAAAGAGTCAAGATGAATTACAACTTCAACAAGAAAAGCTTGAGGAAGTAATTGATTCTTCCCAAGAATTATCAAAGGAATGGAGGTACGCAAAAGCTCACCCTAAAGATCTCATTATTGGTGAACCATCACAAGGTATGAAGACTAGATCTTCTTTTAGGAACTTTTGCAATCATTTTACATTTGTCTCTCAATTTGAACCAAAATCTTTCAAAGAAGCCAAAAATGACGAAAGTTGGATTTTGGCTATACAAGAACAATTGAACCATTTTGAGAGAAATCAAGTTTGGGAATTAGTCCCTAGACCCAAATATGACTAAACCCTTTAGCCAAGATAGATTTTGCATAATTAAAAGAGAATTAGGCATGTTTGATATATTTTAATTTTGCTTTTATATGATTATCTTTGAATGGTAGCATATGTTAAGGGCGAGAATATATTTAGGAGGAGTAATTAATTTGATTAAATCTTTTTGATGATAACAAAAGGGGGAGAAATTGTTGGATTGCTTATATTCATAACGTGGATTGCTTATATTCATAACGAGTGCCATCTCTTTGTTTGTTCTTGATTTTATTTTCATTCTTGATTTTAGATTATATTTTAAAGCAATCAATGGTTTGTCATCATCAAAAAGGGGGAGATTGTTAGCCCTAAGGTTACATGATAATTTTGATGATAACAATACACATTGATTAATTGAGATTTACTAACTTGTTTATTTATGTGCAAGCGTAAGATCATTTAAATAATTGTAAAATCAAGAAGGGGCTTATTAAAATGAAGTGTTGAAGCTAAGGAGAAGATTACATGTTAAAGACACCAAAGTTTAAGAACAAGATTTGATTCAAGGAATGTGACACATGAGCAATGTTCAATCAATTAGTCATATATTTCTCTACAGATGTCAAAATGACGTGATTCTTGAGCCTTTGGAAATATAATTAAATTTATAACATTTCATATGTTTTAAAGAAATTTAAATTTCAAGTGTAAGGTTGTCCAAATCATCATGCAAGTTGAAAGACAAATAGAAGCAGCTGACATGAGCACTGAATACTCCTTTGGACATATCTTGAGCTATAAAAATAAAAATGACTTGATTCTTATGGCATTGGAAAGATGACTTAATGAAGAACATTTCATATGTTTTGAAGAAATTCAAATTTCAAACAGAATGCTGACATAATTGACATGCAATTTGGTGGACTGACACAAGGAAGAAAAATCAACTCACATGAGCACCGAATGGTGTTTTGGCCATATATTAAGATAGAGATATCCAAATTCTTTGATTATTAATGTTTTGAAAAGCTTGTTCAAATATTCAGATCTTTTATGTTTTGAAAAAATTCAAATTTCAAACGGAATGCTGACAGAATTATCATTCAATTCGGTGGACTGACACAAGGAAGAAAAATCAAGTCACATGAGCACCGAATGGTGTTTTGGCCATATCTTAAGCTACAAATATCGAAAGGACTTGATTCTTGATGCGTTGGAAAGCTTATTCAAATGTACAGATTTTTATGTTTTGCAAATTTTCAAAGTTCAAACAGAACATTGACAAAAATGGCATACAAGATTACGGTTTTTATGGTGGGCAGAAAATTTAGAGTTGGGGTCTTCACTTGATTAAGTTCATCTCATTTGCCTATAAAAGGAGCCCTTCTCCCATGCATTAAAAAAGAGCAAGAGAAGCTTCTATCAAGCAAAAAAAAGAAGAGAAATATCAAGTCTAGAGAGCTTTTATATTCTTTATCTACTCTTTGAAGAGAGTTATACTTTTGTTGTAAAAATTATCTTTGTTCTTGTATTGTGGTGAGAGTGAAATATTCTTGTAAAGATAATAGTTATCCTTGGGAGAACTCTTGTTGTGTGTTATCAAGAGTTGAAGGAAGTTGCCTTGGTGAGGTTGTTCATCAAGAAGAACTCTTGGTGTGGTGTTATCAAGGGTTGAAGAAAGTTGCCTTTGTGAGGTTGTTCATCAAGAAGAACTCTTGGTGTGGTTTTATCAAGAGTTGAAGGAAGTTGCCTTGGTGAGGTTGTTCATCAAGAAGAACTCTTGGTGTGGTGTTATCAACGGTTGAAGGAAGTTGCCTTGGTGAGATTGTTCATCAAGAAGAACTCTTGGTGTGGTGTTATCAAGAGTTGAAGGAAGTTGCCTTGGTGAGGTTGTTCATCAAGAAGAACTCTTGGTGTGGTGTTATCAAGGGTTGAACGAAAAAGTCTTGGTGAGGTTGTTCATCAAGCAAGTTGTAAAGATTTCTACAACTTAGTGGAAAGCTTAGCTCGTGGAGCTAGGAGCCCATGGACGTAGGCAAGGTTTGCCGAACCACGTAAATTGAGTTTGCACTCTCTCTATCCCTTTCCTCTTTACATTTACTTGCACTAGTGATTATTTATTATTGCTATTCTCTTGATTGCATCTTAGACAACTTCTATTTTCATCTTCTTCACCTTTATTCTCAAAGAAAGAGTGAACTAATTTTGATCTTTCAAGAAAAGTTTTCTAAATCTGTTTTAATAAATAAAAACCCAATTCACCCCCCTCTTGGGTTGCCATATCTGGGTTAACAATATGGGCCTTCAAGGCTTAGGAAATGAGCTCTTTTTCTAATGTGACACTATAGCTTATAGGCAAGCACCTATAGCTTATAGGCTTGCACCTCCAACAAGAGGCGTCACTAGGGCTCCTAACCCTTTAGAGGCCTGAACCCTATAGAAGCGCACCTATAATGTTACAGGCATCATCCTCCTTAAGAGGCGTGTGCTTATAGTGTTAAAGGTGTCATTTCTACAAGAGACGTGTGTGCTCTGCCTCAAATTAGAGGCATGTGCTTCTAGTGCTGGAGGCGTAAATCCTATTCCTAGGTTTCTTTTCTATTTTGCACCATTTGGGCTGAGGTTGCTGTCCCAGGGGCTTCCTGCTCCCTTCTAACCCCATGATAACCTTATAATGAAGGTTGATCCCCGTGTGCGTCAGGCGGACATGATTCATAGGGTCTCAACCTTTCCTTATTTGGTACTACACCTGTCCTAAGCCTACTTTGCTTTTCTACACCATTCTTGGTGTTGTTTCTACAGTTTAGGAGAAATCCTCTGATTTAGTGTCTTTGTTTATCATTATTGGGCGTAAAACACTATAAGTAAAATTCTAGTGCTTACAGTTTGCCCTCTACTTTGGAGAGGTTTGTGAAACACAAACATCAAATAAAGTATATTGTACTTTGAACTTACCTCCCTCAGATCTGATTTTTGAATTCTACTAGGATTTTAATGGTGACCTCACACCGCCTGCTGCTTGTGGCGTTACTCTACACTCTTTGAGCTAGTTGAATTTCCAAATTCTATTAAAGGTCCTAGCGTGATTTCGCACTTGAGGTTTTGGTACAGTTATGCACTTTTTGAAAGTCTTCGGTGTGATTTCACACTCTTTAAAGATGCCTTTACTTGATTCCATGCTTAAGGGGTTTTTATTGCAACTTTGCACTCTCTAAAAGTCTTTGATGTAATTCCACACTATTTAGAGACACCTCTATGCGACTCCATGTTTAACGGATTTTGATGCAGTTTCATACTATCTAAAAGTCCCTAGTGTGATTCCACACTCTCTAAAGACACCTCCATGCGATTCCATGCTTAAAGGATTTTGGTGGAGTTCTGTACTCTCTAAACTCTTCAGTGTGATTCCACACTTTTTATAGACACCTTAGTGCGATTCCACACTTGAAGGATTTTGGTGTAGTTCCGCACTCTCTCAAAGTCTTCAGTGTGATTCCACACTCTCTAAAGACACCTTCGTGCGATTTCACACTTCAGAGATTTTGGTTCAGTTTCACACTCTCTGAAAGTCTTTGGTGTGATTCCACAATCTTTGAAGACACCATCACGTGATTTTATGCTCAAGGAATTTAGTGCTGTTTTGCACTCTCTGAAATGGTTTCTGTCTGACTTTTTTTGGAGCCCTTGTGAAGTTTCACACTTCTTTAATAAGCTCGTTGAAATTCTAAATTTTGTTGCGTTTCCCAGTGCCGTTCTGCAACCTTTGGGGTTATAATGTAGATTCACACTCTCTATGAATCTTTAATGTGGTTTCATTTTCCTTTGGTATTCCGTGGGGACTTTTGAGGAATTTTTCATGTTTATTGGGGCTTTGAGTGCGATTTCCACACCTTGAGGGTATCTGAATGTGATTATATATCTACTAGGATTTTTGCACTCTTTGAGGGTGTTGACGTGATTTCATCCTTTTCAAAGGTTTCAGATGCAATTCTGCACATTTCGGGGGCCTCATTACAATTCTGTGGCCTTCCAGTGCTCTGGATGAAATCCTGTATGCATTAGGGATATGGTTGTTATTCTATGCATTTTTAATATTCTAGATGCAATCATGTATGTTTTGGGGGTTTTGAATGCCATTTTACTCATTAGGGATTTGAAGGCAATTTTCCAAAATTTTTGGGTTTTGGATATGATTTTGTATTCACTGGGGATTTTGTTACAATTTTGTGTCTACTGAGGATTTTGTGTAATTATGTGACTCATTGTGGATATTGGTACAATTTTGTAGCTTTCGGGGTACTAGATAACCTTTCAATCCTTCAAGAGCCTCTGAAAATTCTACAAGATTATTTTGGATATTCCTACCAAAAACCAAATTTCAAACTTATAGGCACGCGCCTATATGGCCGTTGCATACCTGCAGCAAACTTATTACTTTTCTCCAGCCACCATTCACTATCTCTGTTTTTCTTTCTGATTTCTCTCAAAATCTCCATAAATCTTTGTATTTTCATTCTTCTATGACCATGGTGAACATCTAGATTGAAATCAATCTTCCCTTGTAAGCTCCAACGATGCATTGAGCCCTCATCGACAGTCTGATCGGTGGTGACACCAGAATTTGATGTGATATCAATAGTCACAACATCTTCAAGGTAAGATCTCCTTCTTTCTCTCTTTATTTCAATGTTGGATTGCATGAAAAAGTGTTTGGATGTGTTTTGTATCATTTTGAGCTTTTTTGGAAATCTAGAGGCGTCGAAGCTCGACTACAGGTGTACACCTATAGAGGGTCTCGGCACTGTAGGTTGTTAAAGGCGCACACCCTTAGATTTAAAATTGTCTCTATATAGGCAAACGCTGTTAGGGTTGGCTCGTTAGAGGCATGTGCCTGTAGATTACTCCTGTCACCTCTTTGTTCAGTACAGGTGCTAAACCATGTGTTTGCTACAGTTTTTGCAAGCGGTGCATGCCTTTAGGGTTTCCTGTAATAGAGGCGCACGCCTTTTACTATACACGCACGCGTGTATCTCATAGTTTTCCCTTTTTTTTTTTGCAATTTGGAATTTTCTGTTTTATAAACATACCTGCCCTTCTCCTTCTTCTAGGTGGAGAACATGCAAAAACTCGAAAGTTTTTACTCCTTTGCTCGATAGTGGTACAAGACCATTCTAGAGGGTCCAGTTCAGAGGTGCATCTCAGACATTAGATCAATCGTTTTATCAAGATTTTGCCTGTGCAACAGAGACACACAGACTGTTGTGCCTTAGCAGCATTAGTGGGTAGGTGGATGGGCAACACTCATACCTTTCACTTAACTTTAAGGGAGATGACAATCACACCCTTTGACCTGACTATTTTGATTGGTATTTGTTTTTCTGGGGAGCTAGTCCTAATTGACAACTACTTGTGTGGCTTACTTACAGACGACTAAGGTGTCGATGGGTTGAGAGGCTTCAGGCTTTGCCCCTACTTATAATGGCCCTAATAGGGTCCCAAATGCACCAATTTGAAAGTTTTGGGAGGGTCACCAGCCCGAGTCTACTGAGCAGATTGAGTAATGCGCTTGTAGTTTTATCTTTTACATTCTTAGTATGGCATTGTTGTCGAACACGTCCAATACTAGGGAATTGACTCTCCTTCGTCCTTAGGGATCTTGACATGGTCTTGCATTTTGATTAGGGTCACCCAGCTTTGACCCATCTTTATTATCATCTTGACTTAGGTTGTTGAGGGTAATAGACTATTGTTGGCTTGAGGTATGTCTCCATCTTCTCCTTTTACTATTTATTTTCCTGGTTCGGTTCTCTAATCCCTTTGTTTCTGATCCTCTAGATAGATGTCAGCTTGTGAGCATCATATCCTTCTATCACGGTTCACAAAACCTACTCAGGGACACCCTCGAGCCCTCAAGTGGTCTTATAGGCATAGATGATTGATGCGCCTTTTCTTTATGACATTTTTGGGAGCATGTTCTTCACCCTTACTTAGGACATGTTAAGAAAAATTGTATTAGCACTTCTGAATTTGAGTTTGAGTTTTGGAGAGAAAGCTTATCTATCTTATTTATCTTGTTTTTAGGTGAACACTAAGCCATGGCCGTAGGATCAAGGCCATAACCGGTGGACCACTACTATGGAGGAGGCGTGCCCCGTATATGCTCTTTTTGGATATTGATGTTGGGCCCTAAGGCCCGTATACGGTGTCTAGAAGAGCGTGTGTGCGACTGGGTGAGAGAACCTGCTCGCCATTGGTGTAGACATTAGATTTTTCAGGATCAATGATGAAAAGAAGATGATTGTTAAGTAATAAAAATGATCGAAATGCCCTTGGAAGCCAAAGGAAGAAAGGTAAGAAAAAACCGACCATGAGTCTCAAAAAGTGACACATGACTTGAAAAAATCACATAAATTAATCCAAGAAGAATCTCTTGATGATTCATATACTATTGCGAAGCTACAGATGTCTAGTTTTCATATAGATTTACGGATCACAAATTGGAGTTGAACTCGAAAAGTTATGCACAATCGAATAGACAAAGGTTGAAGGAAGACTATACTAAAAAGTGGCAAAACAAGGGGGTTTGGTGGGCCACAATCGGTAGATGGTTAGCCGACTATCCTATCACTGACTGGCGATCCACCCATAGTTGACTAGCTGTCCCATTGCTTACTTGTGGACCTTACATGATTAGCCGATTGTTACTCTTTCATATTTGGAAAATTTTGATGGCAACCTTCCTCTTTTGTTTCTTTACTTCCTTTTTCAACCTCAACCCTTCATTATAAGAAGACCCCTTCTCCTCACTTCCCAACATACATAAAAATTCATCTTTTCTTCCTCTTGAAGACACATATGAGAATTCAATGAGTCTTTTTTAGTTTAAAGTTTTTGGATGTTTTATATTGCTATAAACTCAGAAAAGGTACGTCTTGAGAGTGGTTCTCTCTTCTTTTTTTTTTATTTCTTCTTTATTTTTAAGCAGGTCTATTTAGGTTTCATTTTGATGCTTAGAAGCATGTTAGGATTATTATGAATTGTTCTAACCCTTGTTTGTTTTGTAAGATGGATAAGCGTGTTAAGGTAAGTCCATTTTCCTTCCTATTAGAATCATGTTTCGGAGTTTATTTTCTACGCGAGTGATTAGAATCATGTTTAGGAGCATGTGCTTAGAATCATGCTTAAGAGCACATGATTAAAATCATGCTAGGAAGTCTTATAATTTGATTTTTGAAGTATACCAGGAAATAGCATAAAATAGACAAGAATTACCATGTTTACCCTCAAATGCTTGAATTGGGCTAGAATAGCCACGTTTAATCTTGATTGATGTGATTAGGCTAGAAATGCCATGTTTAGGCTAGAAATGCTATGATCCACTATAAATTGTTAGGAAATATGCTAGAATAGTAACATGTAGAATTGCCATGATTCTAGATTATGGCCTTGTATTTTAATTGATTGATATAAATAAATGTATGAATAGACTATGAATATACTGTGATTAGAATGATGCCATGAAGTGATGGTGGACTCACATTGATAGTGAAGGACCATTACTAAGAATGATAATTATGTGTATGAATATGTATGTAGAGATTCGATAAACATGGAATATACTTACATATGGTGGTGATGAATTCCTTATTTATCAAATCTCGTATTGATTAATTATATTGAAGATGTAATTTGTATGAATATGCTATGATCAGTATGAATGAATGAATATATGAAGTGCTAGAAGTAGAATTTACTTTATTATTGAAGAGCAATGTAATCCTCTCCCCTATCCCCCATATTTGGAAGGAATGTAACTCTATTCTCTTCCTTCTTTCTTTGTATAAATATACAATTGTTATTGAATGAAATCACTTTGCATGTCTTAAAGGAGATAAAATTGGAATGTGTGCATAAAAATGAACAACTTAGGCGGACTATATAGTGGCATGAGCTATTTTAATTTGGTATACCCATGTGGAGGCTGGATTTTGATTCGGGCGAGACGAATGGTTCGTACCTACCTTCCTGAGCCAATCGCTAAAAGGATGATGGTAGTTAAGATCCTGAAACAAGGGATCAGATTGCCCCCATTCATTCCCAATTGAAGAATTAGATGGTGACTCCATTTCTCCAAACGTAGTCATAGCTCGTTTGTGTTCCCTTATCTCTCAAAAGAGGCTTTGACACATTATTGTGATTGCAAACACTCTGACGGGATGAAAGCCTTGTTCATAGTGGCGACTCTACTAAGGATAAGAGAAGTTGATTTCGATTGGGACACCAAATTGTAATACCTTATGTTGATATTTTGAGTTCCTACATCACTACACTTTGCTCATAATGAGAACGAATTACCTAAACTAGCTATGTGGCGTTGGCATGAGAAGTCTTTGGCTCCATTTGACCTTTAGATGACTCATGTTAGTGTCACCACCTTTGAGCACGTATCATTGATTAAAAGAGACCGGCCCAATAAGGCATCTCTCACTTGAAGGAGCCTAGACTATTGGACCTTGAAACTCAAGCCCATGCAGACGAATCTAGGAATCTTTAATAAGATGAACATCCATAACCCATGTTGAAATGCATATCCATGGATGTAAATTCCACATGATTACAAGTACATCAACTCAAATCTCATGCAACCCTAAACAAATGCCATATGTCAAGTCACCCATAAGAACAAAATGGGGATCGTTTGACAAGACAAGAAGAACCCATTGTTAAAATGGCCACACCAACAACAACAATGTTGAGATAGCTCAAGTGCGGGCTGACATCAATGCTCTTTAACAACAAATAGCCTAACTTATATAAGCCATGCATAATGTTCCTAACCGCACAAACCAATTGCTACTTGAAGGAAATGGTGGTGAGACTAGTCAAGGTAGAGATAGGGGGAAAGGTCCAGCCAACTAGGATGAGCCCGAATCAGTCAAGTAGTTGACTAAGAATATGGAGAAGGTCCAATCCCTCTTAAAGAAGAAGGGACTGAAAGGGGTCGAAGACCTAAACAACACCTTGTGATAAGTGTCTATTTATGTATCATTTTCATATCAATTCGTCCATGTTTCTTTGCTATATTCCTTGGTATTTTTATGTTTTTGTGTGGTTTTGATGTTTGTAGGAGTTTTGGAGCAACTTGCACAAAAATGGAGTAAAACCCTTCATTTTCACCTCTGCTAGTCAACCATCTTCTCGGATTTAATTGTATTGATATACAATGAACCCGATGACATATTATATACCGTTGGAAAGCTCTCGAAGTCTATTTTCTGGAGAAATTTACGGTTTATAAATCCATTCAGTGTACCAAAAGTTGTAATCAAAACAGTATGAGAAGTATAGAAATGTAACTCCACAAATCACTGTAGCATGTATAATACGGGACACTGTAGCAGGTTACTGTAGCAGAGTATTTAAACACATTTTAGGGTTTTATTTTCATAACTTGAAGAGGGGAGAACGTGGGGAGGCTTGCAGCTCTGGAATTCTTTCATCTCTTGGAGTTCTTGAAGGAGAAAGGAAGCTTGGAAAGAGGAAGAACTACAATCCAAAGAGAATTACATCAAATTTGCTAAGTTTTTCCCTTCCCTTTCATTTTCTGGAATGTCTCCATGTTGTATTGTATTTACCACGTTCTTAAACATGTGTAACTGAATCTGAATTGGTTGAGGGTGGTTTCAAAGCCCCTGATATGGTTTTTGTAAGTTGATTATGCAAGAAGTTGTTATCCAATTCTCTAATTGAAGTTGTTTGCATTTTCCCATATCTAATGCTTATGATTGCTTGCTGATTGTATTTGGGCTGGCCAACTGAATATAATCTGATTATTGTCTATTGCTAGACTAGAAATCTTGATCCGTAATTGTCTTGAATTTCTAATCTTAGTAGCAAAATTGTGATCAGAGATTGCAATTGGAGAATACAACCTAAGTTAAATAATCCGAGCTTGTGTGTTTATTGCTTAGATCAACCTATCTTTCTTATCGTAATGCATCCATTGAATTAAATTTAGAGAGCTTGTTCTAGGTTGTTTAATGGATAGAGATTAAATAAAGAGCTTGTTTTATTTAACAACAAAGTAAGGAAAGATTGGGATAACAGAGCTTGTTGTTATCTACGGTTGATAACTTCAATGGTGTAATTGGATGACAATTCTACGATTAATTCGCAAATCCATATCTTGTGGTAGAGAATGATCCTTTAACCAGGTTACTCTCATTGATTTTTACTCAAATTAACTTAGCATTGTGTTATTCTTTACTTGTATTAATATTTCATCTAGTTAATCAATCAACAAAAACCCCCCATTTATTCTGTTTTTGCTTTCGAATAACAAATTCAATTAGAATCAATCCTCGTGGGAACGATATCTTACTCATTACTTTATTACTTGTACGACTAGTATACTTGCTAGTTTCGAACGCACCAAGTTTTTGGCACTGTTGCCGGGGATTGATTTTCTAATAGATTTGTTATTTTGTTTTCATTGTTGATTCGTATTTTTTTTTGTTTTTCTTTTCTGATTGTTTGTGTTTAGGTGACATGGCAGTAAACTTCCAACAATTCAGTAGCCGATTTGAGCCACAACTACATTGGAGAGTAAATGAGGTAAGCACTCCGAACATTGAACAACAACTTTCTGAGCTAACCTCTTTTGTGGAAAACATGGCTGTAGGACATATGCAGAAACCTTATGCATGTGGGGTATTTTCTAGCATGGAGCATCCAATGGACATATATCCAAATTTACAAGAAGAAGATATGGAACAAGCCAATGCCATAGGTGGATTTTCAGGACAATCAAGGCAATGGTATGATCCCTTCTCTAATCCTTATAATGCCGGATGGATAGATCACCCTAATTTTAGTTACGGGAATCATCAACCAATCGCCCCAAATGGCATACCCAATTGGCCACAAGGTTTCAATCAACCTAGAGTACAGCAACTATTTCAAATGCAACCACCACCAATGCCACATCCAGCACCACAACCAGCTTCACAAAACTCAGATATGTCTCTCCAGGATATTGTTAATGCACTTGCCACTAACACAATGCAATTCCAGCAGGAAGCTGGGGCAAGTATCCAAAACCTCGCAAATCAAACGGGACAATTGGCTACTAGCATGAGCAAATTTGAGGGCCAAGACTCAGAAAAATTATCTTCTCAAACGGTGATCAATCCAAGTGAGACTGCTAGTGCGATAACTTTGCGAAGTGGAGAGCAATTAGATGTCTTACTAGGAAAATCACAAACTGACGAAGGAGATGACACTACATCCACCATGAACAGAACATTGACTTCTCAGGTAAATCCTATAACTCCCATTCCTTCATATGTTACTCCTCCACTTTTTCCTAGTAGATTTGCAAAATCAAAGAAGGAGGAACAAGAACAGAAAATCTTGGAAACTTTTTGCAAAATCGAGGTGAATATACCACTTTTGGATTCTATCAAGCAAGTACCTCATTATACAAAATGTCTCAAGGAGTTATGCACTAGCAAGAGAAAGTTAAAAAGAAATGAGAAAGTAAGTGTGGGGGAAGATGTTTCAGCTGTATTGCAAAGGAAAATTCCTCCAAAGTGCAAAGATCCAGGTACGTTCACCATGCCATGCACCATTGGTAAAACCAAGTTTGAAAGAGCTATGTTAGATTTAGAAGCATCTATTAATGTCATGCCATATTCTATTTATGCTTCTTTAAATCTTGGACCTTTTGCGAAAACTGGTATTACCATTCAGTTTGCTGATCATTTTAATGCATATCCAAAAGAGTTGTGGAAGATGTGCTTGTGCAGGTGAATCAATTGGTTTTCCCAGCAGACTTCTATGTCCTTAAAATAGAGGATGAGACATCTCCTAATCCAACACCGATTCTTTTAGGGAGACCATTTTTGAAAACTGCTAGAACAAAGATTGATGTTCATGATGGCATTCTCACCATAGAGTTTGATGGCAAGGTTATCCGTTTCAATATTTTTGAGGCAATAAGGTACCCGAGTGACTTACATTCTATTTTTGTAGTTAATGTTATTGATTCATTGCCACAACAACATTTTGAGTTAACTCGCAAGGATGGATTAGAAGTGGCTTTTAGTGAGCACATAGGGACAGAAAATTCCAAGGAATCAAGAAGGTTGATACAAGTGTCCAAAGAAATGGAGGAAGTTATGGCAAGCTTAGATGAGACCATAGCAATAACCATAAATAGGTATGATGTTTCGTACATTCAATTTCCATTATCTAATGAGAAAATTCTTTCTTCTGTGATGACAGCCCCTGCCTTGGAGCTTAAGCTTCTTCCAGATCATTTGAGGCATGGATTATTGAGTGAGAATGATTCTTTGCCAGTTACAATAGAAATGGGCCTTGCACCAATACAAGAAGAGAAACTCGTCCGAGTACTTAGAGATTGTAAAACAGCTATTGGGTAGACAACTGCTCACATCCAAGGCCCAGCCATATGCATGCATCATTTCTTGTTGGAAGATGGATCCAAGCCCACTAGTAAAGCACAACAGAGATTGGATCCTCCCATGATAGAGCCAACGTCGGGCTGAGAACGTTAAACCAAGCGCTTATTGGGAGGCAACCCAATGTTTTTGAAAAATAAATAAAAGAAAAGAAAAGAAAAATAAAATAAGGTAATAATGATCGATTTTTGTGTCTCGAGGAGATTCCTTTCGTAGGCCATCAAATTGATCAGGTTTTATCTCTCTTTGCCATCTGTCTTATTTGTTTTTATATTTTTTTTACTTGTTTTTGGCTTTTGTTTGTTATTGTGTTGTTATCTCTTTTATGTGTCTTTAGTTTTATTTCTGCTCTTTTCTTTTCCTTCCTTTTGTTTAATTTGATTATTTCGTACTTCGAATTCATTTGTGCAACAGCTTGAGGAAACATCCAAATGAGAGCTGAAGTCATTGCTCGAAGGTTTGAAACGTGCATATCTTAGAGAAGAACAGACTCAATCGCCTTATCGGTAATATCTCTCCTTTTCTCCTCTTCAATAGATACCGATATCTTTCTGTCGAACCTTCGTAAATATTTCCCTTCACTTCCTCAAAATGCTGTGTTTAAAATTTATAAAGTACGGATGACTGGACTTTGGGCGTTGATGCTCCTAAATGTGCCTGCGGATATCCGATGGCTTATCGAAGCCAAGGTGAGATTGTCCGGTGAGCCGGACATTAATCTCGCAAAATACATGCCTGGTCTAGGAAAGAGCTACTACGCCAAGAGGCGAAGAGCGAAAAGGTTACAAGTATGTTATAAATGTGCTAGATGGAATTGTAACCAGACTTGTCGTTCATTAGGTTTTGTGTCCAGGAATAGAGAAGATAAACTTCATTTATTAAGAATGGTCTAAGTAATGAGTCGCTGGATAATGTTTTATTAACTCTTGAGTCACATTCTTTGGACTTGTTCAGCGTGAATTGCTTAATCTATGGACACAATTTCGTGATGAATTGCAGTGTTATAGTCTAGGGAATCTGACTAAAAACGACCCTGTTTGCCAGTTTATAAGAAAACTGGATGGGAAGCAAATCCCCGACTCATAGAAGGCGTTTCAGCCGTTACTGGACGTAAAACCAGAGGAAGATGTGAGCCACAATCACAACTACTTGTATATTTGAATGTTTGTTGTTGTTGTCGAATTTTATTTCTTTCTTGTTTCGTTTGATCTGATTATCAATGTTGTTTTTGTGTTGTTGTTTGTTGATTTTGTTTGTTTTAATTTCAAATTTTCTTTTTGACAAACCATATGACTACCCTATGGCATAAGTACACGTGGGAGACAAGTGTGGAGGTTTTGTCAACCTCCACCGAAAGTGTATCTCTACTTTTCATGCTTCACGTGGGAGACAAGTGTGGCGGTTTTGTCAAACCCCGTCGAAAGTGTATGTCCATTTTCCATGCTTCACGTGGGAGACAAGTGTGTAGGTTTTGTCAAACCCCACCGAAAGCATATCTCTTTTTTTCAAATCTTGGGGCGATAAATCTGCATCGAGCAACCCCCACCGAAATTATGTCCCCATGTGTCAAATTTGAGAGTTTTACCTGTGTATATATCCATGCTGCATATTTTGAAATGTCATTTTCTAACCTGTCTTGCACTTGAATCGCATAATACCTAACGTACATCATTGTCTTACACAAGTTTAGAGCACTTGTAGAAATGGAGAAAACACCAATTCGGCGATTCCATAATATATGCGTATTTTGTGGATCGCAATTTGGTAAAGATGGAGAGTTTACAACAGCAGCTCTTGATCTTGGTAGGACATTAGCTGCGAGGGGTATTCATTTGATTTATGGAGGGGGTATTCTTGGGTTAATGGGGTGTGTGTCGACAGCTGCATCCTTAGGAGGAAGCAAAGTTCTCGGCATTATCCCTAAACCATTAGCTGTACGAGATATCGTAGGCAACACCATGTGGGAAGAGTTACAGGTTTCTAGTATGCATGAGCGTATTGCACATATGGTCATTAAATCTGATGCATTTATAGCTTTGCCGGTGGTTATGGTATATTAGAGGAGATATTTCAAATCACCTCTTGGGCACAGCTAAACATTCATCGGAAACCCATTGGTTTGTTAAATGTCAATAATTTTTTTGATGGTTTGTTGTCTTTTCTTGATCAAGCAGTAGAAAAAAACTTCATCTCATAGTCGGCAAGGCAAATCCTGGTTACAACTTCAACTGCAGGGGAGTTAATTGACAAATTACAAGCATTCATCTATTCGCCTGATCCAACAACGGCTCGGATAGATTGGTTTGGAGAAGGCAATAAAAGGCGTAGACTGGATTTAACGCTCCATCTGTAATCTCTATCTATTGTTTGCTTCGTTTTTGTTTACTTTCTTTTTAGTGTGTTTATTTGAGATTTTTCATGTCATTTCTTTTGAGTTTTTTTTTTTCAGGTTATTTCTTTCGCCCAGGTAATATTTTCTAATCATGGCTTTTAGAGTGGTGGCTTTAAAAGTTCAAGTTCTCTTGAAACGCATTCTGGATTTCTTTAATCCATAATGGCTGAATAAGGAGGCTAACTTCTAAACTTTTTAGACCCATTCTAACTGACTTGTTTTGTTTGCTGGCTTGTTGGACTTTGTTATTTTATGAGTAAGTTTAGTTTTGTGTAATTTAGAGTTGTTGTGTGTTTTTGTCTTTATCAGTTTCGATTCGAAAAAAAAAAACATTGTGGAAAAACCTGAGAATGGCAGAATATGGGGTTTCCTAAACTCTTGAAACGCATTCTCTCTCAATAAATCTGTAGTTTGTTTATTTCATGTTGTTTGAAGTGTCTTGTTTCTTGTTTTGTTCCTTCATAATAAAGGTATATAGGCTGGAAACCTTAAGTCTGCGGGCTCCTGGTCCTAAGGATTGTTGAAATATACAATCTTGACTCAGGTGTAACAACGCCACGTACCTCTTTTCTTGCATTTTGTGGGTCGATGATAAGATAATGATTGAATTAAGAATAACTCTTGGAAAATGATAAATGATGCATGGATCTGTGTGCTTGAAATGTTTATTGGTTTTCGCTTTGCTTTTGATTCCTTGCGCAACATTGAGCACTGAGCTATTATCACTGAGTTATTTGTTCACTTAGAGAAAGTTTATGTAATTTAAATGTTTCTTCAGATTTCAATGAATTCTAGAACTTGTTTGATGGTCACTCGAGGCGAAATCCTAGACTGTGCAACATTGGGGAAATGATTTAGGCCATCATTGGACCGTTTGAGCCTTAATAGCCAACCTTGACTGAAATTGATCCCTAGTTACCCCTTTGAGCCTTTGTAAGCCTTTTTCTTTGTTAACTCACTAAAAGATTTCCTAACCTCAAATGAATTTGTTCCAAACAGTTTATCCCTTACCTATGAGCATGTAGATCATTCACAATTAAATTCTGAGCTATGTTCTGGTTTTGGGAAGTTAGAGGAGGTTGGGATGTGTCATGGGCAATGCAAGTGAGTTCTATTGTGTTTGTAAAAAAAAAGCCAATCTGTAGTTATCGTCCACGTACTTATCGTCCACGTACTTACACATTGAGGACAATGTGTTGTTTAAGTGTGGGGGAGGGGAAGTGTAATAAAAAAAAAAAAGAAGAAAAAAAAAGAAGAAAAAAAAGAAAAAAAAAGAAGAAGAATAAGAGATCTATACCCTTAAGTGTTCTTAAAAAAGAATGAAACAACAAAGTGTGGGGGTGTAGTTTTCTTTTGTTTTCTGCCAAAAAAAAAAAAGATTGAGTGTTCTAAATAAGTTTGAGGGGGTAACGTGGTGAATTGAAATAAAGTTGTGTTATAGGGTGATAAGTGTCTATTTATATATCATTTTCATATCAATTCGTCCATGTTTCTTTGCTATATTGCTTGGTATTTTTATGTTTTTGTGTGGTTTTGATATTTGTTGGAGTTTTGGAGCAACTTGCACAAAAATGGAGTAAAACCCTTCATTTTCACCTCTGCTAGTCAACCATATTCTCAGATTTAATTGTATTGATATACAATGAACCCGATGACATATTATATACCGTTGGAAAGCTCTCGAAGTCTATTTTCTGGAGAAATTTACGGTGTATAAATCCATTCAGTGTACCAAAAGTTGTAATCAAAACAGTGTGAGAAGTATAGAAATGTAATTCCACAAATCACGGTGGCATGTATAATACGGGACACTGTAGCAGGTTACTGTAGCAGAGTATTTAAACACATTTTAGGGTTTTATTTTCATAACTTGAAGAGGGGGAAAGGACTTGGAGGCAGCAGCTCTGGATTTCTCATCTCCTGGAGTTCTTGAAGGAGAAAGAAGGCTTGGAAAGAGGAAGAACTACAATCTTAAAAGATTTTCATCAAATTTGCTAAGTTTTCCCTTTTCCTTTCATTTTCTGGAATGTCTCCATATTGTATTGTATTTGTATTGTGTTTGAATATGTGTAACTAAATCTGAATTGGTTGAGGGTGATTTCAAAGCCCCTGATATGGTTTTTGTAAGTTGATTGTGCAAGAAGTTGTTATCCAATTCTCTAATTGAGATGTGTATAAGAGACAGCCTATATCTAATGCTTATGATTGCTTGCTGGATTGTATTTCGAATGGCAAACTGAATATAATCTGGTTGTTGTCTATTGCTAGACTAGAAATCTTGATCCGTAATTGTCTTGAATTTCTAATCATTAGTAGCAAAATTGTGATCAGAGATTACAATTGGAGAATATAACCTAAGTAAATAATCCGAGCTTGTGTGTTTATTGCTTAGATCAACCTATCTTTCTTATCATAATGCATCCATTGAATTATATTTAGAGAGCTTGTTCTAGGTTGTTTAATGGATAGAGATTAAATAAAGAGCCTGTTTTATTTAACAACAAAGTAAGGAAAGATTGGGATAACAGAGCTTATTGTTATCTACGGTTGATAATTTCAATGGTGTAATTGGATGATAATTCCACAATTAATTCGCAAATCCATATCTTGTGGTGGAGAATGATCCCTTGACCAGATTTCTGTCATTGATTAATTCCCATTTTAATTAAGTTTGCATTGTGTTATTCATTAATTACCATCGTATTCAGTTTTTCATCTAGTTAATCAAACAACAAAACCCCCATTTAGTTAATTGTTGCTGGAAATAACAAATTCAATTAGAATCAATCCTCGTGGGAACGATATCTTACTTATCACTTTATTACTTGTGCGACTAGTATACTTGCTAGTTTCGAACGCATCAAGTTTTTGGCGCCGTTGCCGGGGATTGATTTTCTAATCGATTTGTTATTCTGTCTTTACTGATAATTCTTGATTTTTATTTTTCTGATTGTTGTGTTTAGGCTTTTATGTCCGAGGGAGAAGCGGATCAACGACTTAAGCGAATCAAGGAGTTTCTCGAATCCTCGAATTTAAGAACTAAATCAGTCAATTTCAACTCCACCTCCAGAATTTGACCTTGCACGACATACTTCCCTTCCATCTTCTTGCAGTTCAATCAAATCTGAATTCGGAAGTAATGGCGATGCAAAACAATCAGACTCTTAAGGAGTTAGCGGCTCCAATTATTGATCAACAACCGTTGTGCATAAATCTCAACCTTGAGGTAGAATTTGAGCTTAAATCTGGACTAATTTGTCTCTTACCTACATTTCATGGTTTTGCAGGAGAGGATTCTATCAAATACCTCAGAGAATTTCATGTGGTATGCTCAAGTATGAAGCCAACTGGCGTGTCTGAGGAGCAAATAAAATTGAGAGCTTTTCCATTCTCATTTGCAGATTCAGCGAAAGATTGGCTATACTATCTACCATCGGGTACCATCACCACGTGGAATGAGATAAGTAAACTCTTTTTAGAGAAATACTTTCCCATTTCAAAAGCTATAAACATTAGAAAAGATATTTGTGACATTCGACAACACAATGGAGAATTACTTTATGAATATTGGGAGAGATTTAAAAGGTTATGTGCTAGCTGTCCAAACCATCAAATTAGTGATGGACTTCTTATTCAATATTTCTATGAGGGTCTCCTACCAATGGAAAGGAGTATCATTGATGCTGCTAGTGGTGGAGCACTAGTTAATAAAACACCGAAAGTTGCAAGACATTTGATTAGCGACATGGCAGTGAACTCCTAACAATTCAGCAGCCAATTTGAGCCACAACTACCGAGGAGAGTAAATGAGGTAAGTACCCCGAACATTGAGCAACAACTTTTTGAGCTTACCTCTCTTGTAAAGAAAATGGCTGCAGGACATATGTATCAATCTTATGTATGTGAAGTATGTTCTACCACGGAGCATCCAACCGATATGTGTCCAATTTTGCAAGAAGGAGATACGGAACAAGCCAATGCCATTGGTGGATTTCTAGGACAACCAAGCCAAAGTTATAGTAATCATCAACTAATCGCCCCAAATGCCATACCAAATCGGCCACCAGGTTTCAATCAACCAAGAGTGCAGCAACCATTTCAAATGCAACCACAACCAGCACTACAACTAGCTCCACAAAACTCAGGTATGGCTCTCCAGGACATTGTTAAAGCACTTGCTACTAACACAATGCAATTTCAGCAGGAAATTAGGGCAAGTATCCAAAACCTGGAAAATCAAATAGGACAATTGGCTACTAATATGAGCAAATTCAAGAGTCAAAGCTTAGAAAAATTACCTTCTCAGATAGTGATCAATCCAAGAGAGAATGCTAGTGCAATAATTTTGAGAAGTGGAAAGCAATTACAAGTCCCACAAAAAAAGTCACAAACTAATGAAGGGGATGACACTATTTCCACCATGAACAAAACATCATCTTCTAAGGTAGATCTTAAAACTTAAATTCCTTCTTATGTTACTCCTCCGCCATTTCCTAGCAGATTTGCAAAATCAAAGAAGGAGGAACAAGAACAGGAAATCTTGGAAACTTTTCGCAAGATTGAGGTAAATATACCACTTTTGGATGCTATTAAGCAAGTGCCTCGTTATGCAAAATTTCTCAAGGAGTTATGCACCAACAAGAGAAAGTTAAAGGGAAATGAGAAAGTAAGTGTGGGGGAAAATGTTTCAGCTGTACTACAAAGAAAAATTCCTTCGAAATGCAAAGATCCAGGTACGTTTACCATTCCATGCACCATTGGTAGGACCAAGTTTGAAAGGGCTATGTTAGATTTATGAGCATCTATTAATGTCATGCCATATTCTATTTATGCTTCTTTAAATCTTGGACCTCTTACGGAAACTGGTATTACCATTCAACTTGCTGATCGTTCTAATACATATCCCAAGGGAGTTGTTGAAGATGTGCTTGTGCAGGTGAATCAATTGATTTTCCCAGCAGACTTCTATGTTCTTGAAATGGAGGATGAGACATCTCCTAATCCAACACCAATTCTTTTAGGGAGACCATTATTGAAAAATGCTCGAACTAAGATTGATGTTCATGATGGCACTCTCACCATGGAATTGATGGCTAGGTGATCGTTTCAATATTTTTGAGGCAATGAGGTACCCTAGTGACTTGCCATTCTGTTTTTGTAGTTGATGTTATTGATTCTTTGCCACAACAACATTTTGAGTTAACTCGCAAAATGGATTGGAGTTTAGCTATTAGTGGCACATAGGGACAGAAAATTTCAAAGAACCAGAAAGGTTGATACAAGTGTCCAAAGAAATGGAGGAAGCTATGGCATGCTTAGATGAGACTATAGCTATAACCACAAACTGGTATGATGTTTCGTACATTGATTCGCTTATTCAATGGAGAAACTTCTTCATTTTTTTTTGTTCCTTCCCCCCCCCTCGGTGATGAAAGCCAATACCTGGAGGCTTAAGCACTTCCATATTATTTGAAGCATGTTGTTCTGGGTGACAAAGACCTTTGCCAAATTACAATAGAAATGGGCCTTGCACCAATAAAGAAGAGAAGAAACGCGTACGAGTACTTCGAGAATCACAAAATAGCTATTGGGTGGATGATTGGCTGACATCAAGGCCCAGCCATATGCATGCAACAATTCTTGTTGGAAAAAGGATCCAAGCCCACTAGAGAAGCACAGCAGATATTGGACCCTCCCATGATGGAACAAACGTCGGGCTGAGGACGTTAAACCAAGCGCTTATTGGGAGACAACCCAATGTTTTTGAAATATAAATAAAAAGAGACAAAGAAAAGAAGGTAGTATTGATCAATTTTTGTGTTTCGAGGAGATTCCTCTCATGGGCTATTATACTTGATCAGGTTTTATCTCTCTTTGCCATTTGTCTTATTTGCTTTGTTGTTTGTTTTTGACTTTCATTTGCTCTTGTGTTTTTATTTCTTTTATGTGTCTCTATTTTCTTTTCTTTTCTTTTCTTTTCTTTTGTTTAATTTGATTACTCTGTGCTTTGAGCTCATTTGTGCAGCAGCTTGTGGAAACATCCAAACGGAAGTTGAAGTCATTCGCCAAAGGTTTGAAACGTGCATATCTTGAAGAAAAACAAACCCGATCGCATTATCGGTAATATCTCTTCTTTTCTCCTCTTCAATGGATGCCGATATCTTTCTGTCGAACCTTCGTAAATATTTCCCTTCACTTACTCAAAATGCTGTGTTTAAAATTTATAAAGTACGGATGACTAGACTTTGGGCGTTGATGCTCCTAAATGTGCCTGCTGATATCCGATGGCTTATCGAAGCCAAGGTGAGATTGTCCGGTGAGCAGGACATTAATCTCGCAAAATACATGCCTGCTCTAGGAAAGAGCTACTACGCCAAGAGGCAAAGAGCGAAAAGGTTACAAGTATGTTATAAATGTGCTAGATTGAATTGTAACCAGACTTGTCGTTCATTAGGTTTTGCGTCCAGGAATAGAGAAGATAAACTTTCATTTATTAAGAATGGTTTGAGTAATGAGTCATTGGATAATGTTTTGTTAACTCTCGAGTCACATTCTTGTGGACTTGTTCAGCGTGAATTGCTTAATCTATGGACACAATTTCGTGATGAATTACAGTGTTATAGTTTAGGGAATCTAACTAAAAACGACCATGTTTGCTAGTTTATAAGAAAACTGGATGGGAAGCAAATCCCTGACTCATAGAAGGCGTTTCAACCGTTACTGGACGTAAAACCAGAGGAAGATGTGAGCCACAATCACAACTACTTATATATTTGAATGTGTGTTGTTGTCGTCGAATTTTATTTCTTTCTTGTTTCGTTTGATCTGATTATCAAAGTTGTTTTTTGTGTTGTTTTTGTTTGTTGATTTTGTTTGTTTTAATTTCAAGTTTTCTTTTTGACAAACCAGATGACTACCCCATGATATAAGCACACGTGAAAGACAAGTGTGGAGATTTTGTCAACCTCCGCCGAAAGTATATCTTTACTTTTCATGCTTCACGTGGGAGACAAGTGTGGCGGTTTTGTCAAACCCCACCGAAAGTATATTTCCATTTTTCATGCTTCACGTGGGAGACCAGTGTGTAGGTTTTGTCAATCCCCGCCGAAAGCATATCTCATTTTTTCAAATCTTGGGGCGATAAATCTGCATCGAGAAACTCCCACCGAAAGTATGTCCCCATGTGTCAAAATTTGAGAGTTTTATGGGTGTATATATACATTCTGCATATTTTCATATGTCATTCCATAACCTGTCTTGCAATTGAAAAGCATAATAACTAACGTGTCTTACACAAGATTAGAGCACTTGTAGAAATGGAGAAAACACCAATTCGGCGATTCCGCAATATATGCGTAATTTGCAGATCGCAATTTGGTAAAGATGGAGAGTTTACCACAGCAGCTCTTGATCTTGGTAGGACATTAGCTGCGAGGGGTATTCATTTGATTTAGGAGGGGGTAGTCTTGGGTTAATGGGGTGTGTGTCGACAGCTGCATCCTTAGGAGGAAGCAAAGTTCTCGGCATTATCCCTAAACCATTAGCTGTACGAGATATCGTAGGCAACACAATCGGAGAAGAGTTACAGGTCTCTAGCATGCATTAGCGTATTGCACATGTGGTTGTTAAGTCCGATGCATTTATAGCTTTGCCTGGTGGTTATGGTACATTAGAGGAGATATTTCAAATCACCTCTTAGGCACAGCTAAACATCCATCGGAAACCCATTGGTTTGTTAAATGTCAATAATTTTTTTGATGGTTTGTTGTATTTTCTTGATCAAGCAGTAGAAAAAAACTTCATCTCACAGTCGGCGAGGCAAATCCTGGTTACAGCTTCAACTGTAGGGGAGTTAATTGATAAACTCCAAGAATTTGTCTATTCGCCTGATCAAACAACGGCTCGGATAGATTGGTTTGGAGAAGGCAATAAAAGGCGTAGACTGGATTTAACGCTCCATCTATAATCTCTATCTATTGCTTTGCTTCGTTTTTGTTTACTTTCTTTTTAGTGTGTTTATTTGAGATTTTTCATGTCATTTCTTTTGAGTTTTTTTCAGGTTATTTCTTTCGCCCCAGGTAATATTTTCTAATCATGGCTTTTAGAGTGGTGGCTTAAAAGTTCAATTCCTCTTGAAACGCATTCTGGATCTCTTCAATCCATAATGGCTGAATAAGGAGGCTAACTTCTAAACTTTTTAGACCCATTCTAACTGACTTGTTTTTGTTTGCTTGCTTGTTGGACTTTGTTATTTTATGAGTAAGTTTAGTTTTGTGTAATTTAGAGTTGTTGTGTGTTTTTGTCTTTATCAGTTTCGATTTAAAAAAAAAAACATTGTGGAAAAACCTGAGAATGGCAGAATATGGAGTTTCCTTAACTCTTGAAACGCATTCTCTCTAAATAAATCTGTAGTTTGTTTATTTTATATTGTTTGAAGTGTCTTGTTTCTTGTTTTGTTCTTCCATAATAAAGGTATATAGGCTGGAAACCTTAAGTCTGCGGGCTACTGGTCCTAAGGATTATTGAAATATACAATCTTGACTCAGGTGTAACATCGCCACGTACCTCTTTTCTTGCATTTTGTGGGTCAATGATAAGGCAATGATTGAATTAAGAATAACTCTTGGAAAATGATAAATGATGCATGGATCTGTGTGCTTGAAATGTATATTAGTTTTTGCTTTCCCTCTGATTCCTTGCACAATATTGAGCACCGAGCCATTATCACTGAGTTATTTGTTTACTTAGAGAAGGTTTTTGCAATTTAAGTGTTTCTTCAGATTTCAATGGATTCTAGAACCTGTTTGATGGTCACTCGAGGCGAAATCCTAGACTGTGCAATATTGGAGAAATGATTTAGGCCATCTTTGGACCGTTTGAGCCTTAATAGCCAACCTTGATTGAAATTGATCCCTAGTTACCCCTTTGAGCCTTTGTAAGCCTTTTTTTTGTTAACTCACTAAAAAGATTTCCTAACCTCAAATGAATTTTTTTCCAAACAGTTTGTCCCTTACCTATGAGCATGTAGATCATTCACGATGATATTTTGAATTATGTTCTGGTTTTGGGAAGTTAGAGGAGGTTGCATTATGCTATGAGCAATGCAAGTGAGTTTTATTATGTTTGTAAAAAAAAAAGAGAGAAAAAAACAATCTGTACTTGTCTTCCACGTACTTAAACATTAAGGACAATGTGTTGTTTAGGTGTGGGGGAGGGGAATTGAAGTTAAAGAAAAAAAAAAGAAAAAAAAGAAGAAAAAGAGATCTATACCCTTAGCTGTTTTAAAAAGAATGAAACAACAAAGTGTGAGGGTGTAGTTTCTTTTGTTTTCTACAAAAGAAAAAAGAAAAGAAAAAAAAAAGAAGATTTAGTGTTCTAAATAAGTTCGAGGGAGTAACCTGGTGAATTGAAATAAAGTTGTGTTATAGGGTTGAGCTCTACATAGTCTTGAATGATTTATGTGTTTGTGAGTGATTTGAGCCAAATTATTATCCTTTATCATACCTTCACCAAGCCAAACGTTACAAACTTAATAAAGTCCTACTTGATCCTTGGTGTTGTGCATGTCTACATTAGTGGAGAGTGACTTGAAAAGCAGGCCTATGGAGTTCCTTTATACACACATCTTCAATATTAAATATGATTCATTTTTATGCATAAACTCATCCGGGTTACAAGTGATTAGGTGAGAATGGCTCTACACACACACACTTGAGGAATTGAAGTGAAGCGGAACTAATCTTTGAGATAAAATTCTTGATCAAGTGCATTATTTTGAAGTTTTCCTTGGGTTATAATTAAGTACAATCTTTGAGGCCTATTTGCAAGATGAAGCATTTGTGTGTTTTAATTTTTGTTGATTCTATTTTGGTTTAGTTTTATTTCATATTGTCGTAGTTGCTCGAGGACTAGCAAAGTCTAAGTGTGGGGGAATTTGATAAGTGTCTATTTATATATCATTTCATATCAATTCGTCCATGTTTCTTTGCTATATTCCTTGGTATTTTTATGTTTTTGTGTGGTTTTGATGTTTGTAGGAGTTTTGGAGCAGCAACTTGCACAAAAATGGAGTAAAACCCTTCATTTTCACCTATGCTAGTCAACCATCTTCTCGGATTTAATGGTATTGATATACAATGAATCCGATGACATATTATATACCGTTGGAAAGCTCTCGAAGTCTATTTTCTGGAGAAATTTACGGTTATAAATCCATTCAGTGTAC